>BMAO01038407.1:0-26117 GCA_019973975.1 Trichonephila clavata
AGTTACTTTTTGTCCTAATTTACAATTTAGATAAAAACAAGTGAAACAGCTTCCATATATTATGCGTCCTCTTGACTACAGCGAGAACAAACATCCAAAAGTAGTTTCATTTCACTTCAAAAGAATAAAAAGGGGTTTATTTTTATTGGTCTTAAATTTCTGCACCACTGACGTATAGTTACGTTGTAAAAGAAAATTCGTGTCCGTGTAGTCTTACAAATCGCCTGAACTTTTAGAAGTTTAATCCAAGGTCATTTATCACTCTTCTCTACAAGATTAGAAGAAGTAATTTATCCTGGAAGGAAGAATGCTTTAAATTTCGAAGAATGTAGTCTTGTTTGCAAACGTGTACTGAATAAAGCCTCTTTTAAAGTTAGATTATTTAGGTATATTTTAAAACTTCTTACAGCTGCAGTTCAACTTTAATTAAAACTTGTACAAATTCAACAAAATTTATTTATGTCTTACTCGAAAAGGATATTACTTCGCTTTTGTATTTATTCAGTATGATACAAAAGAATTTGCTTTGTGTCTAATGGCAGGGCCATACGGGAAACATTTCTGACTAAATGTAAAGCCAAACAATAAAATATTTTATCCTGACTGGATAATGAATTACATATTAAGAATCATTAATGCTATTACACTGTGTTTTTACTTTATTTGCAGTAAAATTTTAGTTTTTGTAATCCGGTACTAATCAAGTTTTTTTTCACCTTTAGATCATATGCTCAACTAAGGTAATAAGTTTAATAATAATAAAGTTCTAAATATCTTTTTTTCTTCAAATTAATAAATGCAGAATTTTCTTCACTTTCAAATAAAACCGTGGATGGACAATTCCATTGCAGACTTAAAACCTTCCAGGTTCTTTTTATTTTTGGATTATGGATCAAAAAATATCATTTTTTATGCTTATTTTGAAACATACATATTTTTTAATATAATTTCCCCATTTGCTTATGAAATTTCATATAAATGAATGTTAAAAAAATCCATTTCAATAAATGAGTAATTTACCTGTAAAGTTGCTTTCTGTATGGCAGAGATTATACATTAGGTGTCAATTCACTCTAAATATAAATATGAAGCTTAGAGTAGCCTAGCTTTTATCTTTAGTTACAAATTTTATTTTTAACTTTTGCATTTACATAAATGATTATGAAACTAATCAAAATTTGATTGATGAATTCGAAAAAACATGGTACTGTACATAACCCAATATCGCAATCTGTACAGGAGAGAGAGAATCTTATTTCGCTTCTTACCTTCTTCTTTTTACTGTCTCTCTTTGAGCAGCACATAATAACCTGGATAAGTTTTCTTTCTGTTAGGGAAAAATAGTTAACAAACACAAAGTGTCTTTAAAACAAGCGTGAAGGAGGGGGCTTACAGGAGAAGAAAATCTTCTTTTTTGCAGAAAATTCCACAAAGTGGTACTTTTCAATTATCCGAAACCCTAAAAGCACATGTGAAACAATTTGGAAAAAATCAATTCACGGTATATGAGCTACACTCGGGGTGAGCCAGGATGGCAGGTTTCGCCAACCCGAACTCATCTCCGGAAAAGCCGGGAAGGGGTTAATACATCCCTCGAGAACTGGTATCACTTTTTAGTGTGGCACCATATAGTTGGATATTAATTCTCGAGAACTGATATCATTTTTTAGTGTGGCACCATATAGTTGGATATTAATTGCCACCATGCAATTTTGAATCCCAGTTTCTTCACCGGAGAGAGGCACCTGAATACTGACGATGCGAAATGGTACTAGGAATTCAGTTTGCCGAGAACATCCAAGCCAGACAGGCACTTTAGGGATCTATAACCTATCGCATTATCATACGACATGGGCGCTGTCTTTTTTTTCCTTCTGCATCATGAAAACTTACCGCCTTGGGCCAGGATCGAACCAGCATACTTGGGTATACAAAGCCAGCACCTAAGCAACTACGTCACACAGTCGGATGAATGCAAAATATAAGAGTGAAATGCCATAAAAATTAAGATTACATCGAAGATAAAGATAGAACATAAAAATGCTTTTAAAAAATGAAAGATATATCAATGTGAGGTAATATCAATTAATTTTTTTCGCTTTTTAAAAAAAAAATAGTTATAATTTTGTTTCTCATTTTATATATATTTTACAAAATCTACTTAAATTG
Source organism: Trichonephila clavata (assembly GCA_019973975.1). Lineage (NCBI taxonomy): Eukaryota > Metazoa > Arthropoda > Arachnida > Araneae > Nephilidae > Trichonephila > Trichonephila clavata. The sequence continues at coordinate 2,170 of BMAO01038407.1, forward strand.
GGGTGGTCAATTGCTTGGCTCGAGTCCACATTGGAGAAGTAGAATATACTGGAGAGCTGCATTCTTTTTTTTAAATGAGTACATTCATTGGCTTCTCAGGAAAGGTATAAGTTTTACCATGAAAATCAATCGATAAATAAAGAAGTAGCATTTTACTTAGTTTATTTTCAGTACTAATTTCATATCATTTATAGCTCAAGAACATTTAGTTTTAGAGTCGTTTGATAAGATACAGATGTACCCTATCACATTTGTATATAAATTTTTATATTAGGAATTAGATTGTTTGTAACCTTTGCATATTACTCTGATAGGGTAATCTTAACTATGTTGTAAAATATAATTTCTTTAGTAAAAAAAATTATGTACCATTTTTCTAACCATTTTCATGCATTGTTCATCCACTTTTGAGCTACAATCCAAATTTAAAGTCTCTAGCACATCAGAAAGTTAGTTTAAAATCAATTACAAAATTCCTCCCGGACATAAAAGAAAGCGAGTTAATAAAAACACATGATAACCTGGAGGTCTCTCTTTGACCCCGAGCCACGAAATTGAATACCTAGACGCAACTCGACCCGTGCTATCGACAGGTAGTCTTTGTTCGTGTAAATTCGTGTAAGTACTGGAGTTACACGAATACCCTGTCGAAATCAGGATCCGAGTCTTCAGGGGCCCGGGTTCGGAACTAGAACTCTTTTTTTTTTCACATTTTCATTCATTGTCATCCGTTAAGAGCTAAGTTCCAATTTCAAGTCTATAACTTATCGGGAAGATAGTTTAAAAATCGATTAAATTCACCCTGACAGACATACAAGCCTCTTCAAGGACCCGGATTTTAAACTGGAACTTCTTTTATTACATTTCCTCGCATTGTCATCCATTTCTCAGCTATTGTCTAAATCGCAAGTCTCTAGTTCATCAGGAAGTTAGTTTAAATCAATTACAAAATTCCACCTGGACAGGCATAGAAGAAAACTAGTTAATAATAAAACATGGTAACCTTGGGGGGCCCTTTCTTTTGACCCTAGAGCCAGAAATTGAATATGTAGACGCAACTTCGACCCGTGCTATCAACAGGTGGTCTTTGCATGTGTAAATTCATGTAAGTTTCGGAGTTACGGGGCCCTTTGTCGAAATCGGCGGATCCGGATTTCGAGACTGTGAAACTTATTTCTTCCCACTTTCATGCATTGTCATCTACTTTTGAGATATAGTTCCAAATTTCAAGTCTCTAGCTCATCGAGAAATTAGTTTAAAATCAATTACAAAATTCCTCCTTGGACGAAGACAAGAAAGCGAGTTAATAAAAAACATGGTAAATTTGTTAACATGTATTCAACTAACAATTCATTGCTGAACTACGATGGCGGAAATGTTTAAATAATTTATTTTTTTGTCTGCACGTGTCATCAGCATGTTAGCCGGTTATTAATATTTTGTTTCTTTATTTTTACCTGTTATAAAGTTTTTGTTTGCGCATTTTTTTTTTTTGAAAAACTTCTTTTCTTTTTAGAATTTTATATTTAAGTACAACCCACGTAAATTTTATAAAGCTGTAAATTATGTAGTAATGATAATAATAACAATACAAATTGAACTTAAGTCATTTCAAATCGTCTATGAAATCCTTGTATGAGATGTGTAGTATATGTAAACTAGAATACAATAGTTCATAAATTATCAAACAATGATTTTAAATTTCAGAATCATTCTTTGTAAATGCTTCATGAATATGAACTCCTGTTGTATCAATGAAATTACAGCAAATTGTATTTTATTAATTTTAAGCCGTCAAAACATTTACATTCGTTTTGAGTAATGAATAATCACATCCGCAAACTTCATTGCCAGAAGTAGAATAATATGCTTTAATACTTGGAACAATTATTCCAAATTAGAGTGCTTTGACTATTAAAATGATTTCCTCTATTCAGTCAGACCTCTATAACCTTCGTAAATATAAGTACAATTACATAAATTGATGATCGAAATATTGCGTTGAGCTTATTTGAGAAAAATACAATGTTTTCTTTTATTTATACAAGTTTGGTAGATAAAAGATTGATTAGAATATGATTTAGAATTACAGTGAATAGCATCAGCAATGGGACAGTTTGGGTGTGATACAGTTTTTTAAGGAGACATTTTCTTGTTAACCCTATTTAGTTTCATTTTATTTTCGGAATATGGATAAAAAAAAAATGTCATTGTTTATGCTTATTTTGAAATATACATATCTTTTAAAACATTATTGTACCCATAGACATATAAAATTTCCTAAAAATTAAAATAAAAAAAAATTATTGAAAAAAAAGTGAGCAATTTTCTTGTAAAGTTGGCTTTCTGTAGTGTAGAAATCATTAGACTTGGGAGTCAATTCCCCTTAAGGCTTAGAATACCTAGCCTTTATCTTGAATTGCAAATTTTTATTTACATATTTTGCATTTACATAAATGATTATGAAATTATTACTCAAATTTGATCGTGTATGATAAAATCGAATACACGGTTTCTGCACTCAACGAATCATCGACATCTATACAGTAAAACCTTATTTCACTTCTTACTTTCTCTTTTTTATTGTCTCTCTTTGAGCAGCACATAATATACTGTGTGTGGATTGGATTTCTTCTCAGTAAGGGGAAACTAGTCAACAAAGTTCATTTCAGACAAACGTGAGGGGACGTGCTCAGCAGAAGGACGTCCTCTCTTTTTGCAGAAAATTCCACAAATCATTCGAAACCATGAAAAGCACATGTGAAAAATGCGGAAAAGACCTAATGCACAGTGTAAATTTTCACAGTGCCCGAGTTATACCCGGGATGAGCCAAGTTAGTACTTTTCACCTGCCCAAGCTGAACCTGGAAAGTGGGGAAGAGGTTAAGAGTACTAGAAAAATACTGCTCATTTAGCTTCCGTTGTTTATCTATTTTAACCCGGAAGTGGACGTGCGGGGCACAAAGTCACCCCAGGTTCAAGAAATCGTTAATCCTGTGAAAACTGTTTATTTGTTACCAATGAACTTGACTATATCCTCCTATATGACAGTCTTCATGGGAACTAAAATGTATTTGTCACATATCTCCCTCTTTTTTTGGGAGTGGCAAACGTTTTTTTACTATTTTAGGGTACTTGTTTTGACTGAGTTCACCGCGCCATGACTTTTGTTGCAAAATATTCCTATGAACCGCTACATTTTCCTCCTGTGAACAACTTAGTGATTTTTTTTTGCTGTGTTGTACGATTTATTATGGTTAATAAATGTAAATTAGCAGAATATAAAAAAAAAAGAAATTGGCCTCTGTGATGTCTATTGAAGGAAGTTGAAACTAATCAAGCACAGGCTGAAATAATGCTTATTAATCATGATAGCGAAAGTAAATTTGAGAGAAGTGATAACACATGAAACATTTAAGCTGAAAGGAAAATTTTCAAAGACTACCTAAAGAACTTAATCGAGAAAAATATGAAGCCATAAGTGTACGACAAGACACAATTCGCCCTGACAAAAAGACACAAGCAAGCAAATGTTCAACATGCTATTTGTCGATCATTAAAGGACAACAAAACTAGAATAACTTAAACAAAATATGACAGTTTTGCCTGCCAGTAATATTCCTGTAATGTTAGGAAATGTATCTGCGATTTTTGTCTTGTATTACAGTCACGCACATTTGAAACTTCTTGGTTCCATTTGATTGATATTTTTTCTCACATTATCAAAGAAAAATTGAAATGTTCCTTCATTAAATGTAGCTTCTCATTAAATTATTCTCTGGAATAATGGTTTTTGTCGTGTGCAATAAAATAATTATAAAAAAAGATTGGGTGACTCAATCATCCCGCTTGACAATTAACGTTAGTATTGAGTGAGCGCCAACTCCGAATTAAACTAGCAAGCAAATGATTATTTTAGTAGTGGATGCAGTAGTATATGCAGAAAGAAACCACATGTGATTTTTTGAAAATTTACTAATGGTTTTTATATACCACGATAAGGAGAAAAGTGGTTGTTAAAAGGATTCTTTTAGAAAACGGAACCTGTGTTTTAGTAGTGAAATCTTATATTGTGAACTCATCTTATCTGATGAGTTTTCCGATATTTTCAGAAAACTGAACAATTTTCGATTGCTATTAATTAAAATTATTGACAATGCTGAGAGAAATTACAATAATAACATGTATTTGACTAAGGCATTTTCGTTGTAGTAATCGGTATTTATTAGTCACAGTTTCTTAACATAGTAAGGCATTAGAAAACAACAGTTTTGGTAAGAGTTTCATCATAAATTTCTGCATCAGAATTTGTAATCATTATCTCCGGATAATCAACATTTTCATGAATTTCAATTGCACAGGCGAAGTCATTCATTGAATGTAACATAACCGTTAAAATCTTAAAAGGTTCCGTTGTGGAGTAGGATGAGATAAGAAAGGAATACCCTGTCCTATTCAAAACTCACACGATATGTTGCACCCATGACTTCTCTGCATTTGTTAATAAAACTCTGCACTCTTTCCCGTCGAAATCTGCTACTTCTAAGTTGAGAATTTTTTCAATTCCAGACAAAAGGATGTCATTTAAAAAAAAAAATCTGATTTTTTCTAACACAAACTTATAAAGAAAATTGTTAAACTGTTGAAATAATTCGTCAAATTATCGTTTATATTCGCTAAATAAGGATTTCTGCCTTTATTTTAATCGAAGAAAGGGAAAATTCGTTAAATCACGAAATTCGTTAAATAGGGATTCGTTAAATCGTAGTCTGACTGCATCTAAATATTCCACAATCAATAACCCTTTCGGTACTCGAAAATCGCTTGCACATTCAGAGAGACGTTTCTCAAATTTCTTTTCAACCACAGCATAAAATCACCGCCAAATTCTCCAAGCGTAAAATCCTTGCATCCGTTACGTAATATATTTGACAATTGCCTTTCCTTCAACGTTGCTTATGTTTTTCTTTCATTTTATTTAGTTTTTTTCTTTCGTTACCAACGCTTTTTTCTGAGGATTTCTTTATTAGTTTTTCTTTCCAGAAATGGGGAGGTAAACAGTGTGGGCTCCTTCATATTTTGCCGCTGTTTACATTATTTTTGTCCTTTTTTTCCGTTCGTTATCCTTTAACATCTGCAATGGAAGACGCGCAAGGAATCGGAGGAAAAATTGCAAAGTTATTTGCCTTTAATTGCTTCAGAAAAAAATGTAAGAGAGAATAAGAAATAGGAAAATGTTTGGTAGAAAGTTCTGTTCTTCTTCAACTAAACTACAAGTGTCATTTGTAATGTATGTCTCAAAGAAGTTTCACGAACAAGTTATTCCAAGATAAATGTTTTGGTAAGTGTTGAAAGTTCATACATCACAGGCATTTCATAGCTGTTATTTAATTTCAAATGTATCTTTATACAGAACGGTGTAATTTCTTTGATAATAAAAGTTCTAATCTTTTTTTTAAAAAAATGATTTTTACTCTGATCTTTTGACGATTTGATATTTTTGAATGAAAAATGGAGTAAATACATTCAAATCAAAGGTAATTTAAAATGAAATTCCTTTTCTTAGTATTAAATATCTCAGGGAACATTTGGTGTAAAAAGTTTAGTAGCTCACACATGGGTATTGTATGAGCATTGATAAAAACAAAACACCTCAATTTCTTCGAAACTTTAAGCCTAGCCATTGAAACTAATTCTCAAATGAAAAAAAGGTCACTAAAAAGCGTCAAGATATATATTTCATTTTTTTTTTTTTTTTGTTAAAACAATGCCAAGAAACTTAAGTAAAATTCTAGGAAACGTTGGGTTAATTTAAAAATATTGCACATTCGAAAATTTTTTTTTAATAAAATTCGAAGTAATACTTAAATTAGTATTCTATAAACTATGATCTAATACACAAGGTATGAAACAAAAAAAACGAGAATAAGTGTGTAGCTTGAATAAAGAGTGGAGTTAGCAACAACTGTTTTGGAGACGTCATTCCACACCCCTCTTCTATCCTTGTGGCCAGTTTCGCCTTAACCGATCTTGCTAATTGGGAGTACTACGTCATTGAGTAAACAAGTGGAACTGCATTCTGAGGACAAATGTCAAATCAACATCAAGTTTCGTGTGAAACTTAAGGAATCATCCACGAAAACATTTCAAATATTGACCAAGGCTTATGGAGATGAAACTTTGTCTCGTGCACATATGTTTGAATGGCATAAGCAGTTTTCAAGGGGAAGGAACAGGTTGGAAGATGATGAACGTGCTGGTAAGCGATTACAGACCAAAACATTGCCAAACGTGATATGAGGGGGTTCCCACTCACATCAGTAGTCAGACTGTTAATCAATACAATACATTAGAATACTAAAAAGGTTTCATAAAAAATTAGGGAAAAAAGACCATAATTGGGCAGTGATGGATGGCTGTTGTACCCAGACAATGTATTCGCTCACATGGCCCTATTTGTTAAGCAGTTTCTGACCAGCAAAATCATTACAATGATGGGGCACCCTCCTTATTCACTTGATTTGACCTCATGCGACTTTTCTTTTATTTCCTACAGTTAAATCTTGCTTAAAGGGAACCCATTTTACCTCAGTTGAAGAGGTTCAGGCAAAAACGGAGAATCTCCTGAAGGACCCTCTAGAAACCTCGTTCCAGAACTGTTACTAGAAATGGCAACACTGAATGCAGAAGGGTGTGAATGGTGAAGGGAACTTCTTTGAAAGTGAAAATGTCATGGATAATTCATTCTGTAAATATAATGATTGATTGGACCTGTCTCGTTTTATATGTGTGTGTGTTGTGTGTCCCGCGTCGTATATTGAAATAATACATAAAGCTGGTGGAAACTTTTAAATAGCTTAGAAAATATAAATTTTTCATTAGCTATGATTGGTAAAAACATGGTGTTTTTGTTGTTAGTATTTGTAAATTAGTCTTAGTAAAGACTAATTAAGTTTTTCATGATTATGTCTTATGTTGTGTAATTAGTATCTAGGATTAGTGTTTATTTAGGAATTTCTGTGCTTATGCTTTTACCCGAGGTCGAATCATTGGGAAGTTGGAGGAAGGTCGCAGTGTGACAAGTGTGGCTGCCGAGTTCGGAATTGCTCACAGCATCGTTTCACGACTTTGGAGACAATTTCAAACTACAGGAACAGCTATCCGGGGGTTCAGTAGTGGTCGTCCACGAGGAACCACACCCGCAGATGACCGGTATATTGCCTTACAGCCAGAAGAAACAGGCGCAGACAGCGGGAGAAATCGCTAGACACACGACACAGGCGACTGGACGACCGATATCACGTTTTACCGTGGCCAGAAGACTGCACGGTGGTGGTCTGTTTCCACGATGCCCTGTACGGTGTGTACCTCTAACGCCTGCCCATCAGAGAAGGCGTTCTCTGTGGTGCCGGGAATACCGGAATTGGAGAGACAATGAATGGGGACGAGTACTCTTTACAGATGAGAGCAGATTCAGTCTGAGTACGATTCTCATCGCATACTCATCTGGAGAGAGCGGGGAAGCTGCAATCATCCCTCGAACATCATTGAAAGGGACAGGTATGGAGGTGGCTGTGTTCTCGTTTGGGGAGGCATCATGCTTGGTAGTCGTACAGACCTTCACATCTTCGACGCAGGTTCAGTCAACGGGACCCGTTATTGTAACGAGATTCTTTTTCCATATGTGCGTCTTTTTAGAGGCGCTATGGGTCCGGAGTTCCTTTTCATGGACGACAATGCACCATGTCATCGCAGAGTAGCTGCCGAACCGCTCTTAGAGAGTGAGGATATTGAACGTATGGATAGGCCGGGACGATCTCCGGATCTCAATCCCATCGAAGCATGTATGGGATTTTCTAGGCAGACGCTTGGCAGCTCGTACCTTACTACCAGTAATGATTCCGGAGCTTCGATTGGCGCTGCAAGACGAATGGGCAGCAATGCCTCAACAACTCATTGACACCCTCACTCTCAGCATGGGCAGACGCTGTGAAACCTGCCTAGCAGTCAGGGGAGATCATATCCATCGGTATTTATCAGTGTTCGTTCAGTGATGCCTATTATAATAAACATATCTCTTTAAATTTGTAATATATGCTTTATTGATCTAGTATTAAAGTTTATTTATGCTGTTTATTGAAAAAACGTTGTTTTTTTTATGTTATAAGTATCTCTGATTTTTTTTTTATTACATTTTGATAAGAATTTTGATGATTACTTATACTTCCCACACACAAAAAATAATATCTCTAATATAGACTATTAAAAATGAAAATAAAACTAATTTAATTGAAAATATAAATTTTAACACATTGTTGTGAGTATAATTTTTACATTTTAATTACAATATTTTACATATAAGTAAGCAAATTCAAAAGCGTATAATAAAACTATAGCTTTTTTGAGTAATAAAAATAGGAATAAACATATTAATATTATTGCAATTTATTAGAAATTTCTTTAAATTTACGTGTATTGTCTTTAACGCAGATTTTATACAGTAGTTTTCCTAAATTTTAAAGGCCCTTGTGAAAATTCTGTGTGTGAACGTTTTACTTTATTTAAGGCACTGTTTTCATTACACAAATTCATTTAAATCTATACCAGAAATACCAATATAAATGGCGTACAATTTATTTATTAAAATTTTTTACTACGGCGTAACCTTTTTCTTTATTTAAAAAAAATTCATAAGATTTTGTAATGTTTCAGATTACATGAAAGGTATCCGACTACTTCCGACAACTTTTTTTTAAAAAAATGAAAATATGGAATTTTTTGTGGTTTTAGATTTGCTTAGTACATTTTTTTTAAAAAAAATATGCTAAAATTAAGAAAAGAAAGAGAAATTATTATTACTAAAATGGGAAAAACTGGGTAAAAATTGATAAAAAATTACATAAAGGGAGACCATTCTGTACCAAAAGTTTATAAACAAATTTTTAATTTTTTAAAAATTCTGATGTGTTTTTATTTTATTCATTTTTGAAATATCCTTCGGGATAAGAGCTATTTTAATTTTTACAAAAACTAGAGAACTTTATCTTTGTTATTATATGAAATTGCTTAAAAAAACAATGATTATATTCACAAAAGGAGCTGTAAATGTTTTAATAAAACAGTGTTGGATAAATCTGAAGGTTAAAATACTTCTACTAATATACAGAACATACACAGAAAATTTCAGTGAATTATTTTCGAAACTTTTTTTAGCAATCACTGGTACCGTTTGAGTATTTTCAAAAAAAAAAAAAACATATTTCGAGTAAAACGCGTTTTAAAGTATGACATATACCTTCCTTAAAGTAATGACATCTTCTCTTACTAAAACACTTGGAGTTTTTGTTATAGTGAGCAGAAAATAATAAACTTGGTATTTTCATAAAGCTAATAAAATGACCTATAAAATAAATCCATAAAAAAAATTGTCAATTTTTGGCAAAATTCACAATTTTAGGGTAGTCAGATACCTTAATAGACTTTATTTTTATTTGAAAATTCAACTCAATGTTTTATCTTGTGATAAGCATTATAATGGATCATTTGTAATCACTTTATAAAAGAAACATTTCTAAGATGGAACAAGGACAATTTTCTAAAATGAATGTTCCTTTAATTTGAATAGAGGCTTCTTCCTCTTATAGGAGTTTAGCTAATTACCAAAATAAAAAGACGAGGGTTTTATTACGTTTTTATATCAATTGAATGCTTATACATTTGCAAGATAGAGGCTTTCCTTTTCAGATACCTGAGGTTATTGCAAGAAAGTGCAATGTCGCTTTCAGGAAATTCCCGAAACGCTTCAGAAACATGAAAGCGTTATTAAAAATATACTGACACCCAAATTCATTATTGAAGCATTATTTTAAAAAATGTTAACTTCTTATTCGAAGAGCTTTTGTGGAAACAGTTTCGATGAATAATAATCAAAAACCTGTTAATGATGGTGAACAGATTCCTTCCTTTATTAATGAACAAAAGAGCAATGAAAGGAAGTGTTTAGTTTGCAGGATGAAAATGCTAGTCAATATATTAGAATAGATGAAAAGAAGATAAAAAAAGACTTACTACAACAAACAAACGACTCTTTTCAAGAATGCCATTAAAACACTCTTTAGTTAGTCTTGAGCAAAATTTACCACCATTTTGCTTTCAGTCAGCTGGAAAACCGGAAGCTCTAAAACGAACAGAAGCTCCTTTTTTAAAAAAAATAAAATAGCTAGAGGGGACTTAGAGAGAGAGAGAGAGAAAAGAAAAATAAATAAATTACAACTTGACTGCAATTAAAAGACATATATTTAAAAATGCTTCATGTTCTAGGAATAGTCGTTATTTCCCCAGCATGAATCCATGATCTTGTTGTCTTTTATCTAGACATTTGTTTTTGAAGCCTTTGGGCTGTTATCAGCAGAGAGTGTTTTTGAACGAGATAAGGATCATTTTAATTGCCTTTTGCAAACCACCTTTACGTTTCGTTGTTAGAAACTGAATCGATTTTGAAGTAATACTCCCCATTCATGAATGCTTTGAGTTTGAGTTTGCCCTAGGCAATCGATAGAAGGAGAACTAAAATTTTCCGATTGTTTTACTTGCATATTGCACACCGAAATATTGGACGAAAGTGATTTCATTGCTTGTTCTTTTGCTGTCAGTTTTAGTTTAGATTTTAAAGTTTCTATTGTGTAAAATCCAAGATATAGAGATTATTTACTAATAAAAACATTATAAGGATTTGTTGTACACTATTGAAACATTTTCCAGGTGTATCGTTTTTTAAAATGTACAATAAAATTTTATTTATAAAATGAAGTTTTATATGGTTAATACGATGTTTCTCAAACTTTCAACATTTGCGGCTTAAATTTCAATCATAGTTTGTATCACTCCCCCCCCCTCTCCATACAATAACAATGTAATGAATTCAATAATAATATACTTTGACGCTAAAGATGCAATGATACTTTAATTATAAACAGTATTAAAATTATCAAGTCAAGTATTATATAAATTTTGTAAATAATATTATATATAAGCCCATGAATGCCTAGTAATTATTAAACTTGTTCTTAACTTAGTATTGAAAAATTATCAAATACATTTTGCAATATTGATGCATTTATAAGTATGTTATATTAGTGTAAATGTGTATCTTATTTTTTATTATGTCGGAATGCATTTTGTTTTGTTTGTTTTCAGCAAATTAATAACTTTTTAAATAATATTTATTTTTAATATATACTCGCACCTTCCACCTAGGGTTATCATGCCCCTCTAGGAGGACGCACCGCACAGTTTGAGAAACGTTGAATGGTTTCACAGAGATCCGTCGCAAATATTTGTGCTGAAATTAAAAACATAAGATCCATTTTTTTGGTTGTTTTTAATCACGATGAAGATTATATCAATATAAAATATTTTTTTGTTTGTTAATGATTGTAATAGCGTTTCTCAAACTGTGGGACGTGCCCCCTTAGGAGGGCATGATAAACCTAGGTGGGGCGCTAGCATATCGAAAATTCGAAAATAAGAGTTGATTTTAAAAACTTTTTAATTTACTGAAATGAAGCAAAACAAAATACATTCTGATCCGATTACATTGATATAATACACTTATAATGTATCAGTATTGCGCAATGTATTTGATAATTAATTTATCGATACTAAATTAAGAACAAGTTTTATAATTACTTGAGACTTTCATGGGTTCTTCATATCAAAATTTATTATTTACCGTCATAATTTGTATGGTTTATAAACAAAGTCGTATTATAGTTTTATGGTCATAGTACATTATTGTACGAAAAGGGAGGGGTGATGAAAATGGTGATTGAAAATTGGATCAAAAGCATTGAAAGTTTGAGAAGGACTGTTGAAGTACATTTTGGAAGAGTTATTTTTAAAAAAAATTAATATATAATATATAAATATTACTGATAAGCAAATTATTCTTTACGTTTAATTGAAGGTCCAAAAAGTTTGTTGACTCATTATTGTAATTAGTTTTTAATAATTTCAAATATTGGCCGTAATAATTAATGCTGGAAACAATATCTACTAAATTACTAAAAATAATTAAGTTAACTGTGTATATGAAAATGTAACAATATATATATATATGTGTGTGTGTGTATGTATATATATATATATATGGGATTGAAGTGGGATGTCGTACTCTAGGATTCATATCATGTGATTTCGAATATTTGCTTAATTATAATTGTTTAATTTTATATATATAGATATATATATCATTGCTTGACGATTACTTTTCAAATTATAAAAATATATCCCAACGAAAGCCTTTAAGTAGGCTTCGATCAGTAATCTCATGTTTTAATAATTGCTGAACATGTTTGAGTACGTCTATTATTGTGTGATATAGAGATTATATGATAAACAACTAAAAGTAGCTAATGTTATTCCAGAACAAATATGAAACGTTATCAGAAAATTCCATCGCCAATGAAAAGGAAATCCCTTCGGCAAAGAAAACACCCTCTGCCTACTTCAGTAACAATATGGTTTCAAAATGGAACAAATTCTTTTGAATGTGTTAATAAGTGTATACAACTAAGTAATTAAAAATATCCTTTTTCTCTCATTTGATCCTCTATATCTTTTAAAATTGCCTGAGGGCAGGAAAAATGTAAAAAACAGTATATTAACTCTCGTAACATAATTAAGATTATTAGCAGACGACTTTTAATTGCTGTTAATTGTTGATTACAACATTTTTTCCACTTTCTTTGAATCAGAAATATTGTTAAGAAGATATGGTTTTTCTTATTCTTGGAACTTCTGGTTCGGTTAAAAGTAAAATGCCTATAATTTTTTTAAAGTAAAATGCCAGTAATTTTTAAGGTAATTTGGCAATAGTTTTGGTGAAGTAAAATTAAAGCGTTTTTTAATAAATTCTCAAACAGGGAACTTCAGTTGATTTCCCAATTTATTTCTTTGAATGCATGTAAATCTATGAAAAAAGTATGAATAAAATTTACTAGACATCGTTAGCCATTGAAGTTTATGAATTTAAAAATATTTTTACTCCTGAAAATCGATGAATATTTTTCACAAAACCTTATCCAGATTTTAATACGCAAGCATCTTCGAAATTTTCTATATTTTTTTAATTATAAATAAACACTATTTTGTTTCTTTTCCTCTCTAAAATATATAATGTAATGCATATATTTAAACACACACATACTATTAAATTTTATATATATATACTCAAAAGCCAAAACATTATGACAACCCCTACATTTTGCAATGAACTCACCTGGATGACATGGAAAGCACGTAATCAGGTGGAAGTGATATTTAACTGCTGCTGAAGAGTCTGAAGAATCATTCTCTTGCTTACTTCTGTGTGTGATGCGAAAGACTGCGGATCTAAGTGACTTTGATAAAGGGCAGATTGTAATGGCTCGGAACAAGTATTTCCAAAACTGCTCGACTTGCGGGTTGTTCGCGATCTACAGTTGTTAGTACTTATACAAAGAGGATGAATGATGGTGAAACTAGCAATATACGACATGGTGTTGGACGTCCACATGCTATCAAATAAAAAGGACGTCGGAGACTGTCTCGCCTGGTGAAGCAAAACTGGAGGCAGACAGTGGCTCAGCTGACAGCCCAATACAATGCAGGGACAAGTAGAATAGTATCTGAGCTGAGTGTTCAGGGGACACGTCCCACTCGAGTGCCTTTGCTGACCAAGCAACATCGCAAACTGCACCTGCTTTGGGCCCGGGAACATCGCGACTGGTCCATGGATCAGTGGGAGCGAGTTGCCTGGTCAGATAAATCACGGTTTGTCATTCATCACGCCAATGGCCGTGTCAGGATACGCAATCTTTCCGGCAAACAGTTGCTCTCTCAATGTACAGTATGTCATACACAGGCCGGTGCTGGCGGTATTATGCTTTGGAGGCGTTCTCTTTGGCGTCTCTGGGACCTGTGGTTGTGGTAGAAAAGACCATGAATGCTACAGGGTATCTGAACATCATTGCGGAACAGTTGCACCCTTACATGGCATCTGTTTTTCCAGCTGGAAATGGAATGTTCAAACAGGACAATGCCCCGTGTCATAAGACTAAAATTGTGTTGGAGTGGTTCCAGGAATATGATGCTGAATTCCAGTTAATGTTCTGGCTGCCTAACTAACCGGATTTCAATCCGATAGAACATATTTGTGATGTCATGGGACGGCAGCTCAGAGTTCAAAGACCACCATTTCGCAATATCTCGGATTTGCCTGACCACCGTTGCTTAAACATCTGGTACAATCTGTCTCCGGCCCTCTACCAAGGACTTGCGGCATCCATGCCAAGGCGGGGTGAAGCTGTTTTGCTCGCCAAAGGTGGGACAACTCGTTATTGACAGGTACTCATAATGTTTTGGCTCTTGAGTGTACACTATTGTGAAAATTGCGACAATGTTAAAATATTGTAAGAAATAAAGGATGTTAATGGATTCCACGTCAAATATGATATCAAACAAAGAATAAAAAAATAATGCTGAAAATCAATATCTAGTGCAACCGTAAGGTGCAATAGTGAGTAATAGTAAACGTAGTAGCATCAAATAACGTAAAATAATCATACAATTGAGGAACGGCTCTCAAGATAGCCTTTGTAGAATATTAAAGTTCAAATGTACTCTGCCTGACGAATGGTATCATCATAAACCACATATATGCCATGGAGTATGTCCAGGTAATTAGCAGGTCATGAAAGAAGTGAAATTGTAATACAATACAAATGACCTCTAACTCCGGTCAACCATTAGACGTGCATTGTCTGACTAAGCAGCTCATGGAATGTGTTGCTGGAGAGACAGAACTTCAGTTTCCCCAATGTCCTTCTTATAGTGCTCTGATGCTTGAAAATCCCTCTATTTAGAATCGACGGTCCTGTTCATAATATGCAATAAACTACAAATCATTACGCCAGACATTCGTTGAATAAAACTCTGCACAAAGCACTTTAAATGAAGGTTACATTTGTAGTGCGTATTACTTCTAACTGTCTCTGATGCAAAAAGTTATGCGCTTCGTTCCCCAATGCCACCGTTTTTCACATAGGCGAGGGTACGCAGTGCATTGGAGGGAAAAGAAAAAGCACACACAAAGTAAATTCTTCTTTGAAATAATAAGTCCTTCGCAAACACTACCAAGGTCATTTTATCGTATTCCAAAGCTTTCGGAATAGTTTTGCTGATAGCAGCGCAAAGGAAAGTGTCGTATTTAGGAAGGACGGTTATCACTTAAGGGGTTAAGCGTGGGTGATTATTCTTACATTTTAGATTGTTATGGGACTCATTCAAGTTGACAACGGTTGTATTGATGATCTCAATGTCGCCGTATGCGTCGATGGTTTTGTGCCAAAAGATTCCTTGCATACACCCCATGGCACAGCATACGTCCTCGAGACGGGGGGGGGGGAGAGGCACAATGACAAGCTTGTAGACGTGCTCCCTCCCTTTTACATTCCCATCACTGTTGCGGCATTACACACGTGCAATTGGCAATCGCATAATACAGAAGTCCACTCACAGAACATCGTATTATCAGTGTGTGTATTAATTAATATTGCTTGTGTTAATTGCTTGCATTTCACCCAAAACCACTGCATTTTTGTGAAATTTGCTTTCATCTAATTAATCGTTCACATATGTCAAAGTACAATAGATAAAAATCAAAGCACAACTACAACGATTTTTACACAAGACTATTTTGGACGTTTAGAGAGTATTTCTCAAACAACATATATTTGAATGTCTGATCATTCTACCCATCTTTGTATAAATCATTCTGGACTTCCAGCAACATAGGTTGATTTACATCACTTCATCAGGTTACAGCAATGTTTGAAAACAGTAAACTCTATGACCATTAATTTTTTTACCAAATTGACAAATAAAAAATAACTGCACCATATATCATAACTGATATACATTTCAGAAGAATCCGAACCCGATTGATAAAATATTACAAAACGAGTTCGTATAACCACTAATATGATATTTAAAGTGAAAAAAAAATGTAACTGTGCAGCCTATATATCGTAATTGATAAATTACATTTCTGTAACTAATATTGTTGTAGCATAAACATTGTAAAACATAGGAAAATCAACATATGATAAATAATTCTTGTTAAATTGTGATTAGTTACTTCAACATTACTTTTCTTCTGAGAAAATAAACAAATAAAGTAATCTTTGTTCTAGATGAACCTCTGTGAACATTACTTACATGCAATGTTTCAATTCCTACTATTATAATTCACTCTTTCCCTATATATATATATATATATATTGAAATTTTCAATCGTTAATAAAATGCTTTTTATTCATCCATTCAAGTTCAAATACATTTTCTAGAACTTGAAGTGTGGATAACACTTCATATTAATATAGTTTTTTTCAAATATTAATTCATTAATTAAATCGAAAAATGAATAAATTGTAACAAAAATAATAGTCCAACTTCATATATAGAAAGGATAACTGTTCGTTCTGTTCCTGTAGCGCAATGGGTAGCGCGTTGAGCTTCTGATAAGAAGGTCATGGGATTGAATTGCACCTGAGATGGCCTAATTTCTGAGAATGTGACTTCTTTTTTACTACACTATTTTATTAGAATAATTAAATTTAATTAAGGAATAAACAATAACCAACACAAAGAAGAGTTCAACACCATATATAGAATGGAAAAGGAAAATTTGCAAGGAAAATCGTTTTCTATTTTGTCAGTTTATATTGTGATTATATCATATGTATTTATAGTAGAACGTCATTTATCCGAACGTTTATTATCCAGAGCGTCAAATATCCGAACCAAAGTCCGGATACGTTTTCGAACAGTTCATTGCTCAACAGTTGTTTCGTGTGAGGCCAAAAGTGACAAAAAACTCAAGGTGAGGGATATTTGGGGAATTTCAGCTGTTTGATTTGGTAAATATCTGCGCGGAATATCAGGTCAGTTTGTTTCCAAGTAAGGGGTGCATACGTGCTCATTTGTTGAGTTTTGTTGATGTAGAAACCTGGATTGCATGCGATGAAGAATACTGTGGATTTCAAATGCTAAATTATGACGAGATAGTGACTTCCCTGCAAGAAAAATCCTACCCTGTCGACGATGAAACTGATGAAGACGACAACAATGAAAGTAGCAAGGGTCCATCAAATGCTGACGTATTTTCTGAGTTAGAGACAGCTATGGAGTGGTACGAACAACAATCAGACCGTTGTCCTACTCAACTACTGCTGCTGAAGAGAATCAGAAACCTTGCATTGAAAAAACGAAGGTGTACAATGGTACAGCGAAAAATAAGTGATTATTTTCCACAATCAAGACAAAATTGCGACATTTTGCATCTATTTTACTTTTTCTTCAAGCACGTTTCCCTCATATATGATTTTCAATATTTGGATAGCATCTATCGATTGAATTCAGTTTTGGGTTATCCACACGAACGCCTATCCAAACGGTGTCCGGTCCCAATTGATTCGGATAAACTATGTTCTACTATACATATTTATATTAAGTGTAGTTAGTTAACAAAAAGTAACTGAAATAAAATTTGTCTTTGCTGACCTAAGTAGAAATTGACTTAATTTTTTTTTTATTACTTATTTCGACTGTATTCACATTAGATTTTTCTACGAAACATAAATTAATCTGATAGATTCTCATATTTTCTTCTCTATATCATTATTTCTGCATCTTATTTAAATAAAGTTTTGGTTTTTACAATTTTTTTTAAAATTGCTTGCTGTTATTATTTTTCGAAATAAACATGATTAACATGTGACTCTTCGTTTTCAGAAATGTCAAAACAACTAGTTTACATACAAATTGTAAGAAAGTAGTTTGAACTTGACAACTAATTTCTATCATTACTATTGTTACCTACAAAAAGAAGAAAAAACATTGTACTCCGTTATAAAATTTAATGTTGCGTGGATTGAAAGTTTGGTGAGTGAAATATTATTTTTAATTTATCGAACTTGTATTTTGTTTTATTTGGCCATTCTGTAAACTAAACACAATTTGTAGCATACTCTCATTCGTTTTCAACTGACTTCTAAGGATATCTATTTTGTTTGCTTGGTTTAATATTCTTGAATGATGCAGAAACCATTATATGCAAATGACAACTTCTGTTTAAAATGAACTAAAGTAGAATGTGAAGGATGCTGAGATTTTTGTGTGGATTGGATTTTGAGTGAAGAATACATTTGCACTTTTATGGTGTAATATAAAGTTGTAGGTTATACGGTATTTGGATTACTTGTGCAAGTTACATAGAGAAATTCGGAAATCTACAGGCACGCGAATCTTCTAAGTACAACAAGTGTCCAGACATATTTCGGACTTTGAATTTGTGCAGCCCTTAAACAGTTTATCTTTAGTTAGGATTTAGTATTATTTGGCTTCCAGTGAATATTTACCACTAAGCTAGTGTGATTAGATTAAGTAAAAGTTCTTGAGTATTACAATGTCTCCTGTTTTGAGGTCTCCAGAGCTCAAGTGCCTCCCTGTGTGGAGGAAGCTGGGCATCAAAATTATGGTGAGCCTGTAGCGATTGGTATCCGCCTATATGGTGACGTAGCAAAAAAGAGATACCAGCTCCCGGAGAATGTACTAGGAGTGTAGTGGAAAAACACCAATCGCAGCCCCATTAGAAAATTTTAAAAAAAAGGGAAAAAATTACGTCGCTGTATTAATTTCTTATTACATTTTCACACACCAACAAGTTGTTAAAGATCAAGCATAAAATTGGTATGCAAAGATACATATTTGAATGCAACTTTGTTGCTTTTAGTTGTTGTTTTTTAAGTAAAAGAAACTTTTTATAAAATGGAATAAGTTATTTTAAAGTAAATATTTGTTCGTGTCTTAAGATTTTTGTTTCATTTGTATTTTATATATGTCATAATGCAGTGGCGCACACAAGGGGGGTGTCCTGGGGGTCCGAACACCCCCCCAAAGCCCTTGAGTTATTTCGATTCATGATAATCCTATATATATATATATATGTATAACGTAAAATTTAATTAAGTACTTGTAATTAACAATTAATGTTATTAATTAATGCTAATTATTAATTAAATAATGTATTTTTTACTGTTTTTTGTAAACAAAATCAGAAGGAATTGGTGTTGTCTTGCGGAAAGATACGAGTTGGGGGACATTCGACCATGGACCCCCCCCCCCCTGAAAACTTTTTGTGTGCGCCTCTGTCATAATGTCATATATGCATATAATAATTCATCATTTAATAAGTGATAAAAATAATACTAAATATATTTTCCCTAACACTATCTCTCTCAGATTATTCATTTTTAAAGCTTGCATTAAGAAGCTATTTCTTTTTTTAAAACATATACATAAAAGGATTAAAATTCCTGAAAAAAGGTAATGTATACATTTTGCATTATTTCTAAACTATGTAAATTACTTTTCTTTACTGAATAGTTAAGAAACTAATGGAAGTTGCATCACATTGAAGTAAACTTAAATTAATTTTTTTCTTATTGATTGATTTTCAAGTTACATGTAAAATTATGGCATCGCAAATTATAAAGAATTTAAAACAATAGTAAAAACTCATTGGAAATTCAGATTTAAAAGACTAGTTTTGAATGTTATTATTTTTTTTTATTCTGTTATTTTTAAAAGCAACGAAGACAAATGTATAAACGCAAACAAAATTTATGAATAAAAAACAAGAAATTACTCAAATTTATGGTATTTTTTAAATTTCTTGCTTGCATTATACATCTAAATTTTCGCTACATAAGTTTTTATGCACCGAACAATGCATGCATACAAAATGAAAAATAATATGTACATTATAAAATAAATGCTCTTACCATTTAACAAACATAAACAAAAAAAATGTCTCTTGTTTTCGCATATGATTCAAAGTATAAACTTATATATATATAATAATAATAATATTTTGAATTATTGTAAAAATTGTATAAATGTATAATAAATGCTACAAAGGCATTTCGAAAAGTAAAGATAAAATGGCTCGCATTCCTTAAAAAAACATTTATTTAGAAAACGTCAGTTACATCTTATTAACTGGATTATTTATTATTTTTCGACATCATCACCCCCGTTATCCAAACATTTGTTAAGTCGGTGCTCAAGTTTTTGTATTCCACAGTCATAGAAGGTTGCCGCCTGTTGTCGGAACCACATTTCAACTTGATCTTTGATCTCACCATCGTCGTGGAATGATTTTCCACCAAGATGTGACTTCAGGTAACGGAATACATGTAAGTCGCTGGGCGCAATGTACGGGCTGTATGGCGGATGGTCCAATACTTCCATTTAATTGTTTGAGTAGAGCTTTGGTTAAAAGTGCTGTGTGAAGCCGAGCGTTGTCATGAAGCTAGCGGACTCCAATTGTCAGCATTCCCCTGCGTTTGTTTTGAATTGCCCTTCGAAGACGTTTCAAAGTCTGGCAATATGCAGCAGCATTAATTGTCTTTCCGGAGGCATAAATTCCAACAGAAGAATGCCTCGTCTGTTCCAAAAAACAGAAGCCATGATTTGTTTCACTGAAATCGAAGTTTTGCATTTCTTGGCTTTTGGTGAATTCGAATGGCGCCATTGCATTGATTGTTGCTTGGATTCAGGTGTATGGTGATAAATCCACTTTTCGTCACCTGTTACAATGTGATCAAGGAACTCATCACCTGCTTCTGCATAGCGTGTGAGGAAGTCGAGTGCAAAGCCCATCCTTTTCTTTTTGTGTTCTTCCGTTAACATTTTTGGAACCCAGCGCGCACACAATTTCCTGTACCCTAACTTGACAGTCACGAATTCATAAAGAGTTGTCATTGACACTTCCGGTATGATCTGATGCAATTATTTCAATTTGAGACGTCTATATTCGCAAGAATTGTGCCTCCTCCGTTCTCTGAAGAAGGCATCAGAGATTACAGATGGCCGACCTGTTCTTTGTTCGTTATGAACATCGGTCCTATCTTCAGAGAAATGACGACATCATTTCGTTACATTTTGTCGATTCATAATGTTCCCATAAACAGAAACCATTTCTTTGGGAATATCCACTGGTTGCTGACATTTTGCATGAAGAAAACGTATGACGGAGCGCACTTCGCATTTGGCGGGATTCTGAACCGGGGTGCCATTTTAAACACGACCTAACACTTACTCCAACCAGAATCAACGTTGAAATGCCGAAAGACCGCGAGGAGAAAGCTAACGGTTCAAGGTTAACACCTATGTTGCCAACTTGCTCGCCAAAACTTTTCTTTTCCTCTGGCGTACGGTGTATCTCTACTTTTCGAAATGCCCTCGTATTTATTTAACGTTTCGATTTTCTTCTTGTATTTTCAAAAAGTATTAAAATCAAATAAAAATCACCCTTTTAAAGAATATCTATGATGAAAATATTAAAGTACATGCAACTATTTATTTTGGACTAGTGCTTAGTTTTTATTTATTTATTGGTTACTTAATGTTTTTTTTTTATATTTTAAAAATAAAAATTTACAAAAGGAAAGTTTAAAAGAAATATAACCAAAACCAAACATGTCGTGTTAAAGTGTTGCAAAAGAAATTATAACAATTCACAAGATGTATTTTTTTATCTATCCAAAATTTCAATTGCATAGTTTTTAGATGTTCCTTTTACATGCTTACAATATTTTAACACATTAAATAAATTAGAAAAAAAATGAAATATTTCTGAAAAATTTAATATAAGCTTATATATATTTTTAAAGCTGAATTAATTTTACAACTAATATAAAATTCCCGCAATTAAATTATCTAGTTTGATAGGCTAAAATTACTAAAGGCTAAATTATAGAATACTTTCAAATATTTGATAGATATTCTCAAAATATTTTTTTAATCTGTACTTTCTCGTATTTGAAAGTTTAATTATATTTTTGGAATGAAAAAATAAACTGCGAATAAAGATTTTATTAATGTTACGTGTTGAGTGTGTTATGTAATCTAATTATTAAGGTGTATTATTTTAACAAGATGTCTGACTGGAATTTAACTAATTTCACTATTACTAGAGTTTGCACATTTACGCAAACGTGGTGAAGTAATTTCAATTATTTTTGCCATCGAATCAGGTAGAAATCTCATGTTCGAACAATTCCACACATTAGGAGGTGTACAAAAGAGTAACAACAATTTAAATAATAGAACTAGAAAAGAATTCAAATCAGCAAAACTATTTAACCAAAATACGATATCATTGGACAATATGTTACTTAAAGTAAAAATTAAATAATAATATTAACTGATACTTTTAACAACATATATGTCTACTACTTTTCATCTCTTGAATAGTAATTATCAAATACAAATTCACTTTCACTCTTAATGTATTTGCATTGTAGAACACTTGATTTATAGGGACAGAAGAAGTTATTCAAAATACGAATATTACATTAGTAAATGTTACGTTAATATTTAATAGTGTTTTGTATAAATTTTGTATCTTTTTGCCGTTTAATATTTCAAAATATTTTCAAAAGAAAATTTAAATGCAGAATATATATATAATTTTTTTCTTCTTTTTTCAAATGCTATATATAATCACAGTAAATAATACATCATGACATTTGTTTCGTTTTAAAAGTTTTTTTTAAATAAAAAAAAAACGTATAAGTCTGTGCTAAAAAAAATAAAGCTTTTACGTTTCACAAATGTTACTACACACTTTCACAGTTGTTGTTTTTATACAGGTGGCTCCATTTTGTTAATATTTATTCTAGCTTGAGGCTTTATACAGCTGTTTTTCTTTCAGTCAATAAAGTACTTTTCCATGTTTATAGTTTAACACCTCTAGAAAATAATAATATATATTTATAATTAGTCTTAAGAGATTTCTTAACTTGTCTAGCTGTTACAGACGAGTAAAATAGATATAAAATAAACAGTTAATAACTGATGTTTGAGCTTATAATTGGTATCTTATCTTTACCGCAAAAAAAAAAAAATTACTCCCATCGGGTATTATTTGACAAAACGCCCAAAGCTATAAACATTATAATGAGCCTCTTAATCAGTATTTTATGATGCTAGTTCTTGATCTAGGGAGATATAGAATTATATTCTAAAAAAAATTGAAAGTAGATGTTTTATAGCTGAAAATGATAAACTCTCAGCAAAAAATAGCCATTTCAGTAAACTTCCTATGATGTATATATAGAGAGAGAAAGAAAGAGAAGTAGACACACAGACAGATAGGTAGATAGAACAGACAGAGAGAGGAAGAGAAACTGAGAGACAGGCAGATAGGTAGTTAGAACAAATAGAGAGAGAAGAGAAAGGGGGAAACTGACAAACAAATAGGTAAAATAGAGAGAGAAATAGATAGAGAGAAACAGACTGATGATATGTAGTTAGATAGATAGAGATGTACAAATATAGAGGTAGACAGATATATATATATAAGAAGACAGGGATAGGGGCCGTGGGTAGCCTAGTGGTTAGAGCATCGGATGCCAGACCGGAAGGTCCGGGTGTTCGATGCCACCAAATACTCTCAGAGTACACACTGAGTAAGTTCTCATTAAATCAGTGGGTCCGAAAATCTTGTGGGTGGTAATAGCAGCCAACAACAGGTGCAGGGGGCTGAAGAATACTTCCCTTCCCCTCCAGTTCTATACCTAAATTATGGAGGTGGAGATAGGTGATGTTGCCATCTACCGTGTGTGAACCGAGCTAAATCGTACTCGTACGATCACCTGGCATGGTGCTCAAAGCTGAAAGTTAACGACAGGCGTACACCTAGCCCCTTGCCACGATGAATTTCATAGGCCTCGATCTGACACCGTCAGACAGGTGGTATTATAAACAACACAACAACAACAGACATAGATAAAGAGAGAGAAAGACAGACTAATATCAGTTAGTTAGGTAGACAGATAAAT
>BMAO01038408.1:0-16929 GCA_019973975.1 Trichonephila clavata
TTGTAATTAAATATCTCATGGCACTTCCTCGAATCCTATTATTCATTAATATTTAGTTTCGAAGTTAGTTGTTGTACCCCGGACATAATTTTTAAATTATATTAAAATAAATATCGGTTCAAAATCGAAGCTCACTTTTAACAAAAAAATTTAAATCACGTTTGAACGAAAAAAACACGACTCACTTAACACACAATGAGTAAATTTTCACTTTTAAGACTTGTAACTTATTGATCTTCAATTCTAAACATTCCACATAGAAAAGGAAGCAAAGGAATATAATACGTATAAATTTAACTTGAAGAGTCGATAAACCACTTTAAATTTGAAAGTATAAGTGGTAAATATTTAACCGGTCTTTCACTAGCCAAACGACAAGATTTGCTTTTAAGACTATTTAAAATTGACATAGTGGTTCAAAGACACATGGAAATATTTTAAATTCAACCACCTATTCCCAAACAAGCCAATCTCAAATGGAAATCCATTATTCCTAAATTTGAATCGAATATTGAGTGCTGGTCTAAATTGAGTAACTAAGAGGGGTGAGGAAACCGACAAAAGATTTCTTGTAAGGGGACATTTCCCGACACTTCGGGAACAATTTAATCATCGTCACTATTCAAAAGCACCTTTTAACACCTCTTCCGACAGTCCTAACTTCTCCCCTAAGATTGCTTTTAGAATCGTTTCCTACACTTCGGTGCTTTACATATGCAAACAGTTCACATTTGATGGGAGACTGTCGGGCTTTTTGCAAACTTTAAGACCAGAATTTAAATATTTAGGTGAATTTTGGTGTGAGTCATGTAAAAGCTTTTTTCGATTACTCAAACTTTCAGTCTGTGGCTTGAATTATAGTGATGAGAAGTCTATGATGTCTGTTATTAAAAGTAAATCAGAAAAACTGAAATAATTTTTTCAGTTTTGTAGTACATGTACAAACCATCCTATGAAATTCCTATATTCACATAGCAAGCAATATCTGAGACTTCTTTTGAAAATAACTTACGGATAACGTACCTCAAAAATATAATTCCTTAGCTGCAATATAGTTTATGAACTATTTAAACGAAATTGTAATATTTTTCATGATAAATTGTTCTTAAAAGATATGCAAAGAATATGAATAAAAAAATTTTAAAAAGGGGCTGCGAATTTTAACTTTAAAAATAGAAGACATTACTAAAAATACATTTGAATGATTGCAAAAATGCTGATTTGTGCAATTTATACAGTTGCAGGTATATTATTTACGTTCTTTTCTTTAAATTCTATAATTAGTAAAATCCAATCAAAGTTGATAATTTTTGCTATGTTCACAATTTTAAAACTAAAAGTCGATTTATTTATATAAATTCATGTCCAAAAAATTAAGGCCACAAACACGTTTTTCATCATAATTTTATATTGCCTCCAGAAGAACTGATATATATTTTTTTATTTTATACATTTTTAAGAATGGGTGGTACATATAAACCATACACTTGCGACCGTATAAGTGAATGGGATTTTTGCCTGCAGTTTTGTGAATATTGCATTAAAACAAATAAGTTAATCTGTTTGCAATGAGAATGACTTCTCGTAATCGCTTAGATGATTCCTTAAAATCGAGAGCCTTTGTCAGACTGGAAGTCGGCCATTCTCAAGAGGAGGTTGCTCGATGGTTACAAGTGGCCGAAAATGATCTCTTGGCTATGGAATCAATTCAAAACAAGGGACACTGTCACCAGGAAGGTCACCACAGAGCACCAACATTTGAACATGTTCGCTACTTAACCTTAAATACACGACGGCTTAGGCGGATAATGGCTCCTTGTAACCTTGCTGCTGTTTCTGGAAAAAGAATTTCCATGCAAACAGTCAACAACTGCCTTGCCAAAACGTTTTTATACCCTGAATCCAATTTTGTTTGTTCCTTTGACTGCACTCAACAGGGTACTGTGAAGCCTGGAACACCAGTCGTGGCCATCACATGAATGGGAGCATGTTCTTTTTAGTCATGAGTCGGGATTCACCAGGAAAAGTTATTCTTGTTGGAGTCTTCATCTAGAGAGAAAGTGAAGCTCGCTTTTATCCCTCTTACGAAACAGAAATCGGCAGATTTGGTGGCAAAGGAATCCTTGTGTGTGTGGCTGTATAATATTGAGCAGTCTTAAACATCTGTACGTTTCGATGCAAATACTGTCAACTCTTAGAACTATAGGGATGAGATCATGGAAGCCTATGCCAGGTTCGTCTGGGTGCTGGGGGTTCAGACTATATTTTTATGGACAAAAATGCATGGTCACAAAGAACTCACTTTATAAGTGAATTTCATGAAGAAGTGGATATTCGCCTATCGATTGGCCCTCGACGTCCTTGGATCTCAATTCTATTGAACATATTTGATATGGTCCAGGAAATTCTATTTCTCACCGTAGCTCTCCTTCAAGACCCCCTTGGGGTTAAAAGCGCGCGTTTTTGAAGAATGAGCTTTGTTGGCCCCAAATATTTATTTGATACCCTCATAAACAGTATGAAGCCCATTATGAGGCTGATAAATCTTATAGGACGGTAATTAAAATTAAAATTATAGTGACTTTTTTCAAGTTAAATGCTTTATTTCTTGATTCATGATTTCGCAATCTTGATATATCCTGTATCTTAATTCAAAATTAAAAATATTTGCGATATGGTTATATTTGCCATTAGTTCATTAGTTTTCCCAGATTTTGCGTTTTTGTGACCTTAATTTTGGACATGAGTATAATAACAATAAAGTGCATTTCATATTATTTTAATAATATATTTCAAACTTGAGCGAACTGTGTTGGTTTATAGGGCGACGCTAATATAGCTCTAATTAATCCGAAAAATGTGACGTATATACATGAAATTCAAATTTGCAAGTACTTCCAAACAATGCAGAATAAAATTTGGTACGGATTTTGTGATAGCATGATTGCGCTATTCTTGAAATACTTTCTTATAGGAATCCTGATTGGAAATTCTTTATGAAATACATCAATTCTAAGTTATTTTTTAAAAATAAGTATTACTTTAATTAAAAGATGTGTATAAACTTTTATTGTATATGTTAATAACAATAGAAAAATATCAAAATGTTTTACAGAATATAGGAAACGCCTTGGGCATTATTAATGAAGAAAACCTTGTGAATTTTCCTTTATGCGATAAATTAGTTTAAGTCTTTATTTGTTAGCGGGAAGAGCGAGTAAACAGAACAAAATAAGCTTATAACTGTGGTTTTTTAACTTAGAGCTTTCATAATAAGTGAGATTATAGAAAATATGTTTAGAGAAAATTTATGCGAAACAGAAACTATATTTTATTTTTTTGACCAATTTTTGTCAGTTGAATCGTATAAATCCTTAAAAAATTTTAATAGCTTTGTTGTTGTTACTTATCCCACCAATCGACAGTAACATTTCATCGATGACCACAAATGTGCTGTATTACATTTGTTGATAGCTTAAGTTTTGAAACGCATGCAGCGGGATTTCTCTCTGTTATATTAATAAATTTGAATAAAAACACACTGAGTGGGATAGTTTGAGGCCTCCCGCTTCTCGTCCCCAACCTTTAAACCCTTCGACATGACTTTCGTCTCCCCAAGCATTTAGAATGCTTCCATGTAGCACATTACCTAATTACAAAATAACTTGCCTTCTCAGGGATTTGAACCTAGGCCCTACGGCAAAGCAGCCAGTGATCTCTAACCGCTTTTTCCTCTGGGTGAAGAACGATACTATGAACATTTTTATTTTATAATTATATATTATTTGTGAATATTGGAAAAAGATTACATAAGCAAGTATGCTAATATACAAACTATATGACAGTGAATTTTCAGGCTAGGATTTATTATTAACGGATAATGTCCTGAAAAAATAGTAAGATAAATTAACTTTCTTGTGAAATTCCGTATATAAGCAATATAACCGTAATTAATGGGAGTAGAAAAAATTAATTATATGCATAAATGTTCAAATAATATATTTATGTAAATATTTTAACAGCCTATAATATTTATTTAAAAAAATACTCATTCCTATTTCATAGAAGATACAAGCATGACAATTACAAAAATATTACGATGGGCTATTTCCATTAGATTTTTGATCCTTAGAGACAGGAGAGCAAAATAATTGTTGACACACAATTTGAAGTCAGAGAATTCTTGCTTATATGGGCATTTGTCTTTCAATGGAGATATGATATGATATCATCCTAAAGTAATGTATCATTATATCGATTTTCTGTCATCGAACGTTCAGGGGCTACATAGAAAGCCAAGAACCACTTATGAAATGTGTATCTAATCTTATCTACATCTATGACACTTATAAGCAACGAATAGCTTATGAACTTTATTTCAAGTGATTCGGTAAAGAAGATAAGCTAAAGTATCAACCAGCTTATAATGTACTACTATTTTCAGATTTGAATTTTAGTGTCTTTTAAAAGTTTGAGCACTTGTTATGTCATTAAATATCGTGCAGTCACTCCTATTATGGATATTTCTTGTGTAATGTGAATTTCAACAGTTTTGTTTGGAAATAGAGCCAATTGATATTACACAATTAATTTTCCTCGTAAATATTTCCACAATTTATTTCTGAAGTTTATTCTCTGTATACATTTATCCTTCTTCGCACTACAGTTGAATAATATAACTTGCATTTTGTTTATCAAAATTTCCAAATGCTATTTAATAAATTTATAGATGTTTGTTTGTGTGTGTGTGTTCTGTTCTCTTACAAAGTTTAAAATGTGGATCCCTCTACTTCGAGTAACTCTATATTTAAATATTTGATTACAATTGTTTGTTGGAAAAATTTTCTTATTAATGATGTATTAAGGATACATATTTTGTTCATTAAATATCTTATATATTTAGAGAAAACTTCAAAATTGAAATTTATTTTTGAAAATCAGGCAGATGTCTTCATTTCTTTTGTTTCTATCATTACAGAATAAGTAATTTTATTTCGTAACTTATGTTAAATTATGAAAAGTAAGAAAATGATTTTTTGTTTTGCTTTATGACATTTAACATTATAATATGTAATAATAAATGACTACTGATCTGTTTAATATTCTTCTACATTGACAATTAATGAAATATGCATTTTATGCGTATACTAAAATATGTGTCATTACTTCCTGTTTTATTGGCGTTTTGTTCTGAATAATGATGTAAATCCGACATTATTTTGCTATCAATAAATTTACTTTAAGTAGCCAAATTATTATGACACTTACCGCTTATACAGAAAACAGCCGTAACTTCGTGTTTTTGCTGCTAGAGAGAGAGAGGGGGGGATAGCTATTAAAAGTGAATGGGGGAGTAGTACACATCAATTGCATTGTGTTAGTTGTGAAAAAATAGAGTATAAACGTGATTTAGTTGTGTTTAAAACGCGTGATAATTGTAGATGCTCCAACCGTCGGAACCTGTATAAGCAAAATGCTTCACATGTTAAGTGTTCAAAAGCAGCAGTTTATTAACGTTTACAGAAATTGGATTCCGATGCAGAGAACCGGGTTTCAACGTTACGTTTGTGGGCATCATGGCTACTGGAAGTTCACTCGGAAAGAAGAATTACGAAAGTTGTTTGTCCAACAGAAAGCAACGTGTTCAAATTGCGGGGAATTTCACAACCAAGGAGCAACTTCAAACGTTTCTGAAGAAATTGTTTCCCTAACTTTATACTGTCTAAGCTATGGTAGTCGACGACCTGTTCGAAAGCCTCTACTGTTGGTCTTGAGCAAGAACAGATGTCTCCAAGTTTGCAAGAAGCCTGAGGGTTTGAGAATAGATGATTGAGAAAAGAGTCTCGAAGTCTGAAGAATCACATTCTCATTATTACACCATGTACATGCAAAGTTCGAATATGGAGGAAAACAACGAATGTATGGGCCCCATTTGCATTGCTATAAGTCTTCAAACTGGTGGAGTCAATATTATATTTCGGATATGTTTCTAGGCATATATTGGGTCTTTGATTAATGTGGAAAATCCGAGGCTATTTAACTGTTATAACAGATTAAGTTGTTAAAATCAAGATCGATATATATTTTTATATTATTAATGCCCTGTCAGAGATGGATAATTACAGCAGGACAATGCTCTCCCTTGCAGCTGACATTGTCCACAGTTTATTAGAAGATTATGCTATACATAATCTTTAACGTGATTTGTTTGACATTCACAATCACCAGATCTCAATCCAATTGAGAATCTGCGAGATAACAGGTAGAGCTCATACAGGTAGAGCCAGTACCATCCAATCAGAAAGAATTGGGAAGTGTAATTCATCAGATATGGTCTCGATGCTATTATATTTGCCATTCAGAGTATATTTTATACTTGATTCCTTTAAGTATTTTAACCAAACTTTTTAGATTTCACATGCATTTTATTATATAGAAATTATTAATGGCAATAACATAAACAAAAAATTTATCTCGCTTTTCACTTGTAAAAATTAAATTCAGAACATTTGTTTTTAAACTGAAAAATTAGTTCATTGTTTTGATGAAAATTTATTAACATTTATCAATCATTTATATTAATTTTATGATTTTCAAAAACTTTCGTACTAAAAAAAATTGCAAATTGTTTTTTCTCAACTATCCATTTTACAGCATTAAAAAAAAGAAATTTTATTTGAAAGAAGAGGAGAAATTATTAATTAAAAATTGTACTATAGCATAAAATGTTTACTAAGCGAATTCGAGAACAAATATATATTTATTTGAGTTTATTTGAGTTTTCTAAATTATGTGTGTCAATAACATTTAAAAATATATTTAAATCTGTATTCATTTACTGCATGGAAATTAAAGAGTATTCTCAAGCAAAATGCAGATTGATAAAATTATATCAATTATTGTGTATACTTGCAACAGATGGGAATAAAAAGTCTTTTAAAATTTTCCCATCTTTTAAAGTAGTAGAATAGTACAACAGTATAGAATAAATTGCTTGCAAAAATTGTTCAGAAAAAACCAGGAAATTCAAATGTGTCAGCAGTTTGGGTCACCAAGAATCAAATTTTTCTCCTATTCATTAGAGTAATATTCGAAAAATAAAGCCTTTTTGACAGAACATATTTTTAAAGATAATAACATAGATCCAATACAATTTTATCTTTGGAGATCAATGAAACTTTATTTATTTTTAAAAATTTAGTTTTCTGTAATATACAAATGTTCACATAATCTTGAGCCTTGTAATCGTTTCATTTATTTTGAACAATAGAGAAAAGAAAATAAAGTTACCACTGCATATTACTTTCGAAATTGATGCTCACATAATAAGAAAAATTAAGCAAATCACACAAAAGTATCATAAAATAATTCATTAATGTATGCTGTTATTGTATCTAATCCCTCTAACTAGCTAAAGGCTAGACTTTTTCCACAGAGTGTTCATGGAAATATGGTCAATTGGACAGTTTGTCGTCCCAAGACCTGGAGAACCATAAAGAAGAGGTTCAACTTTCCATCATTCTGTCTAGTAAATTTAAACCAGTGTAGGATGACAAGAACAGTCCCTTATCTGTTGGACTTTGTATTTAAGTACTATACCGTGCAGAGAGACAGAGAGATTACGCCAAATAAAAAAACATAGCCAAATACAGCAATATGCAGCCAATAATGAAACCCGTTATACCCATTTTCGAGCACAATAATGGGGAAAAAAAGCGTTTGACGTCATTTCTTAAATTAACACTACTTTTGCATTTGGCAAATTTCGTTGACAGCATACTACTTAAGTGCCTTATTCAAATATCCACATCCATGTCAAGCTATGAGTAATTAATTTTTAGAAACGAACAAAGATGTTTGCTACTTTGTCCAGGAATGGAAAAAACATGCAAGAACAACGCAAGAGACTTTAAATACAGAACTGGTATTGATATTAAAAAACAATTTTTTTAATCAATGCATCAATAAATATTATACATCTAAGATTTTTATTTATTTATTCCGAGTATTATTTGATTACTTTCATTATTTGTTTTAAAAAAAATTGTACACATTTCCGCATATAAAAATATTTTTATCTATATAAAAAATTTGACTTTGATTCATGAAACACAATTATTTTGTGATTAATTCAGAAGTTGTAAATCAAGTCTCGTCTGAAAACACATATGTTAACGATCATTCAAATTATAGCTGTCATTTTAAATTACCACTAGGAGTTCATTAGATTTGCAATCTAAATTATTAAAACTAACTTTTAATCACATATATTATTCAATAAAATGATGTTAATACATTTAGTCTTTGAGATTATTCTCTAAAATTGCCAAAACTACTTTCCAGTTGTATTAAAATTTTCAGGCAGATCGTTAAAATTCTATCTGGTTACATATGTTCAATTACAAACATAGAATGCACTTCAACAATTGAGATTTATTCAATGCAGAAATGAAAATTTCATTTGCATTAATAAATTAAATGGAATTAAGTTTTACTTGATGCAATATTCAGTCAAGTGTATTTATTGTCCACCAAAATTCTCAAATTAATTATAATTATTCAATATCCTTAAGCTAAGTATCTCTGACGTTCTCTACATTTCGAAATACAGACAATGCACATATATTTTCCTTATTTAAACTTCCACTATCATTGTGCTCTAAACTAAAGTGCATTTAAATCTTGTTGTAAAGTCATCAATTTCAGGATGCGAAAACGTAAAAAAGTAATGAAATCAAATGGAGGAATGGGGCTTCTTCGATACTGTACCACTTTTCCAGAGAGTTTAGGAACCTTTTGAATACGCCTTGCTTTTAAGTGGAGTTTCGAAAGCTTTTAGAACGTGCAAAGATTCTTCACTAAGATGGAATGACGCTGGGGAGAGGGTGCTAACGTAATGCTTTCTTTGCGATGAAAGTCTTTGTGTTTATTTTTGAATCTGTGGCATCTTCCAAAGAAAAGAATGAGGGTGACTTTCTAAGTGAAGGTATTTATCAGGGTACAGAAAACAGCTTATTCCTTATTGACCTGGGAAAAGGAATCTTCAGTAAGAAAAAATATTCTACAAACAAAAAAAGCACTTAGCAACCTGACCATTTTTTCTGAAGTTTTTTTTTTTTTACATGTAAGTATTTTCTTAAGAGTTCTTTGCTGCTAAAAGAAATACAGTGACTAAATAATTCACTATCTTTTTTGAGTTGCAGAGAAGCTTAAATGGTTCTTAATAAATGTAAAAGTCTCCAGGTACCAGTTGTTTTGAACATGTATTTCAAATGTGAGTTGCTGATCAACAAGGGAAAAAATGTATATATTTATTTTACAGCATGATATTTTTTCTTAAAGTTTCTGTTCTGGAATGCAAAAAAAAAATTCTTACGGTTTTTTTCAAATAAAATAAGGGAAGAGAGGAACAAAAATTTGGAAAAATATAGTATATTTATATATTCAAAATTCTTTACTAAAGAAAGATGAATAACTAATAATCATCGAAACTGAAAAAACATCGAAATTGCAAGATACCATACATAAGATTTTAGAAATGATGTATTAGAAATTATAAAAATAATATATATTTTCATTACTTCGCGAATATAGGATACTGACATATTACCTGTATCGTTCGAATGTTTTATGCATATATACAATACGTAGTAGAAAAACATTATGAATATATATCAAAATACTTGTATATTGAATAAAATTCTGCATAATTTAAAAACACGTTTTTTTATAATATTTCTTATTAATAAATGACTCAAAATAAATACATCTCTTAAGCAAATGACTCGAAATTAAATTTTAATTTGGTTTTACTTTGAGTGGCATATTCCAGTTTTCTGATATTCACCTTATTTGAATGAAGTTAATTGCATCACAAAAGTAAATTTTTCTAGATTATTCAACAAAACAGAATTTTCTAGGTTTCCAATTATTGTTAAGAATACATATATGTATATCAGGTTTTTTAAAAGAAATTTTAAACGATTAATCTAAAGAGAAATCCTTTTTAATAAACATCCGTTGAGAGTGATTAATTTATCACTAATCATTTAGTAATTTACTATATTACTTAGTTTTTGATGGAATAAAGTATAAGCCCATATGTCTTTCACGGAGTTATGTTCCATATAGAGCATAAAATTAATTTGGAAGATGGGTAATAATATATTCCAATTATTTATCTTTCTTGAATATATGTACTATATGCACAATATCAGTTTATTTATTTCTAATATATCTAAGTTATTAAGTTGTGGTTATAATTAATATTACTTTAACTAACAAATATAGGGTCCAGCGTAGTAACCTTCCCTGTTTCAAAAGGCAGTTACAAACAAACAAAACAAGATACAGAAAAAAGTATTTTATTGGTGAACAACAAATGCAATGTCATCTTACATTAATTGGTTTTAAAAATTATGTCCACTAAGCCGTCCTACAATGGCGGCATATTGACGAAGTTTTTCCCGAAAGTTGTCCATAGTTCTTCGTGTAACTTCCGGTGGAATGGCAGCCACTGCCTGGGTGATTTCCTCCTTTAGTGCTCGCAGGGTTGTAGGACAATGTTTGTACACCTGAGGATTTTCTGCTGCCCAGTAGAGAAAATTTTCTTTATTCACAGAGTCTGATAGGTTTAAGTGGGCCTCACCAGATGAAATCAAAGCAGCTTCAGGGGGAATGTTCTGAAGAACTTTAGGGAAAAACTTCGTCAATGTATCACCATTGGTGGACGTCATTCATCAGACATAATTTTTAAAACTAATCAATGTAAAATGACATCGTATTTATTGTTTGCCAATAAAAGACTTTTCTCTGTATCTTGTTTTGTTTGTTTGTAAACTGCCTTTTGAAAGAAGGGGGGAGGGGTAATGTGCCATGCCCTATATTTATGAGGAATCTAGTAATTTTAAGAAGTCAGCCCTCGAGGTGTTATTCTTTGATCGAAATTTTTCAATCCACTTTGAAAAGGCTTTTAGGGTCAAATTTTATTTATCATGCACAATCCCATTAATCTCCGCTAAGCTATTTGAGATACCAAGAAATTCACACTACTCAAATATAAACAACAGACAATGAGTTTTGTGTTCGGGAAAATGGACTAATGTATTTTATCTCAGTTGGCTACTATTTTACCAGCAGCTTCCTTATTCTTCAAGTTATAAATTCCGTTATTTTCTTAAGGATGAAGATCTGATTATCTATGGTATCTGTAGCTACTATAATCGTGTACCAATATACCGAGAATCATTTCCAGACGAAAATAAAGCTTTACTCTCCAAACTCCGGAATGTCTACATTCACATTTTGCAAGATACAAGATATTTCAATTTTTATATCAAGAGTAAACTGTATAGGATTCCCATGTATTTTCACAGCTACAATGACCGTAATTAAACAAGTTCCTTGTAGTTTCATGGGGAAAATAACTAGCCTCTGGAAGGGATAGCTTTCAATATGTTGCAAAAGATAATCTTGTCACATCTTCTGGAGTGTATACGTATTTTATAGAGTCAAATTAAAGTAAGGATAAAATGATACAAAATTTCCTGTTAAAGACTATTAGATTACATTTTTTAAAATGCACACACCATTTCCCAATTAATAAGTAGTTTTAAAATTAATATGTTGTACAGCAACGCTACGTTATTTTCTGAATTATTCGAGTACCATCATTTTATTTACAAGCAAAAAATTTCTTTCCTTCTCCAAACATACTTTATAAAGGCCTACAAGCGAGATACTGCTAAATAATTCAATAACAAATGAAGAAATGGTTGTACATTAGCACTTTGAAAAAATAATGACAGTTTCGAGTGAAATTTCTATCTTACATGATCGATTACTGGCTTTGTGTCTTCTGAAAAATTATTCAATGTGTTGTAAACTTTTTTTTTTTTGTATTATCAAGGTAATAAATGAGTCTCACACTAAAGCTACTCACAATAAAAGTATACTAAGTACGGGATATTTATTCTTATATTCCTTAAGAATCAACTTTTCCCAAAATATTTATTTTTGGCATTCACTAATATGATGCGAATGAAAATATGTTATGCATGTACCTCCATATGTACCTCCCAAAAATCAAATATATTTCATCTCCACTTTTCAAAAAATACTTTTAAGGGATTTTAATAAAGACCTTTTGCAGCAAATAAATTTTTAACTAAAATATTTGGAACAGAAATTGCAATTCCTTTCATATTACTAATAAATATACAATAGCAAATAACTCCAATAACTGTATGTGACGGGTTCTATCGCACCCTTTTAACTAACCTTCTTTTGGAAAAGTATTTCAAAAGCTGTTGTTTGAGTTTAAAACCGACTTCCATCGAGAGAACTTTATTTTATGTCACACAATGAGAGTGTTATTTAAACTCTTGCGAAGTGAGTATTAGAGTTAGTCGTTGGGCTGCTATTAAATTTAGATTAGCGAAATGACTATCGGAAGTCTTTGGAGTTCTTGAAACGAAGCTTTAATCCGGATATCCAGCTGACCCGGGCATGACCTGACGAGGGCAGTTATATAGAATCACACACAATTAAGTGCATAATTACTTATGACTGCTCACTTGGTTTATAGAACTGCTAGATAGTAAATTGATTAATCAGTTTATTTTTCATACTATGGCTAATCATTTAGTGCTCCTGATTTCACCAGCAACCGCAAAGTCAAGGCAAATACTGCGATTTCATCTTGAAGAAAACAAGAGCAGATAATGTAAACAATTGACAAACAAATATGTCTCTTAAAAACATATTCTTCCGTATTAATATAGCAATGCATATAATTTTCTGGTCCATTCAATTAAAGAGATGTGTGCTTCCTTTTGAGCAACATTTAATTTCATTGAAAATCATTATCATGTGCAAATATATTTATATATACTATGAAGATCAAGCACATAAAACTTTGAAAAATATCTCATTAATAAATAAGTTGAGAAAAAAACTTTCAGAGCAAACTTCAAAATTACTTGAGAGTATATTACACAATTTTGATTGTTAAAGAGGGACACGCAATACGTTCGCGTGACAAGCGCAAATAGCAAACGACGTTTGGGAATTACTTGGCAAGTTTGAAGTACTTAAAGAAATTGATTCTCCTGAACGAATTTTGTAGTTTAGGCTAAGTTAAATAGGACAATTTTAGAAGCTCAGTGAGAGAAGAGACATTAAATGAACTCATTATGATTTCACCGGCTTTCGATAAAAGATCTTTAAGAAGAGAATTAAAAGTGGAACTTTTTGCTTTGTTGGAAAACTTTAGTTAATATGTGAGTGCCGATATATCGTCTCATATGCTACCAGTTAATTCTGATGTCACTAATTGTAATCATAATGATAATTTGTAATTATTTTCAGAAAAATAAATGAATTAATAAAAGGAAATTGTAAATGTGTTTATTTATATTTGCATTGCATTACTTTATCTCGGTATTTTACAAATCGGCTTTACGATATATCACAATTAAAAATAAATTTTTGTATGATTTTAAAACTCGATATAAAAAATGTAATTTTATTTAAAATCACATTACACAAGCGTTTCTCAAAGTCTGGAGCGTACCTCCCCAGAGGGAGTGATGACACTACGAGGGGGACGTGAGCATATAGAAAAGTAGAAAACAAAAGATTGTTTAAGAAAATTATTAATTTATGAAAAGAAAAGAGACAAAATAATTTTGACATGATAAAAAATAAAATACACACTTATACAGATATAATACAATATTAAAGTAACAGTACTGGCAATGTATTTTATATTTAATTTAACAATACTAAGTTAAGAACAAGTTTAAAAATTACCAGTGACCCCATGTGTGGGCTTTTCATACAAAAAATTATATCCAAAAATTAATATTTATATTGATAATTTGCACAGTTATAGTTAATATTTTAACTGCCGGTTAAAAGTTAAGCAAATATCTCATCAATGCAACCGTTTTCCACCTAGGCCTGCGTATGGGATGTATTGGGGGGGGGGGAGAAAAGGAATAAAAAAATCAAATCCTATGAAATAAGTAGATTTTTCGCAAACACTATTAAGATTCTTGTATTGTATTTCAAAAGCCTTCGGAATAATTTTATGGATAGCAGTGCACAGAAAAGATCGTACCTCGGAAATACGTATATATACAATTTATCATTTTGGTTGAGCGAGACGACGCAAATAGTAGAAGTTTGAAAAGCACTGCATTACATACGCGCATATATATATATTATTAAAATTAGATTTATTTTTGTAAATTACCTTGTGCATAAAATTCATATCAAATTAAATGTGTTACATAGTAATGTATCTTAAAGTATATGGATAGAAATTTCGAAGAAATGCTTTAGGAACTTTCGAGAATATATCTATATTTGTAACTAACAATAAATTATTCAAAAATTGTTCATGTGTAAGTACTCTATAAGACAATAAAATTTGCTTCTTGTAAGGGTTGACCGGAATGATAGAAGAATTTAGAAGAATCTGTTTCGGAGGTATGGCTGTTCAGTTTTCCTTGTTTATTTGATCATACAACACCTGCAGAAAAGCTTTCGAAAACATTACATATTCCGAGTCATAAAAGAATATCTTATAGCGTTGCAAATTCATTTCGAATTGCACTATTGTGTTGGTTTTTTCGGCAAAATGGAATTATTTTAAGGAAATTTGTCCAACAATTTAAGCAACTGAAGAAGTTTGGCTTAGGTCTAATAATTAGACTCCAAAAAGATTGATGGTCTGGTAGACGAAATAAGCAGTACATTTATTGTAATGATGTTATTGTAGCTCGTTGCTGACAGAGATGGATGCAACAAATCGTTATCCTAGCGCCAATCAGATTCAGGAAGACTCAAACGATCTGTTCCGAATCACGATCAACATGCAAGAAATGTTCATACTTCTACTGGAGGCTGTTTTGCAGACTTCTAGGGCACTAGAAACCACTTACGATCTTCATATAGCATAGATTTTTCACGTAAAACGCACATCTTAACTTTAATTTTTTTTTTTATCAATTTTTAGGTATATTCGCTGCATAACGCTCACCCCTTTTTTTAAGAAGAAACCTGAAATGTGCAATGTTCTTATATTCTGAAGTCATTTTTTCCGAAGAATTACCCTATGCTTTTGTATAATGATATACTTTTAGAACTAGAACTTTAAAGAGCAAGAAAAAGGGGGTACACAGGATAAGTGCTATGGTATTGAATTTCCTCAAGCATTTCTAGGTACATTTTTTCTCCATGATTTCGTGTGACGTGCGAGATGGACGATATATCTTTGAACAAATTAAAACGGGTTTGAAGCTTTTTATGCTTTCTTTAGCGAATTTAATACAATTTCTCGTGTTTCCTTCAGTAGTATAAATGAAACTTTAGTAATGTTTGATATGCTAGGAAATAAAACAATTGGCGCGAAAGAAACAAAAATGGTTCACATAAGAAATTGGTAATAAAAATATGAATTCTTCGTATTGCTTTCCTTCTTAGCGGAAGATACAGAATTAAAACGTATTGTTTTTTTTTTTTTTAAAAAAAGAAAAATGATGCGTTAATCTAATTCTCTGAAATTTGTTTTCTTTCACGTGTACGAGAAAAGACGGATGAATGATTGATGAATGTTTTATCTAATTCTTAAAATATCTATCTATCCATATATTATGAAATGGCATTAGGGACATTCAAAACTGAATTGTAGCACTTGAAATGCATCAGTAATACATTCAAAGTTTCGATCAATAACGATAACAGACTTAAGAATATAAAGTCAGGTTTTTCTTAAAATTCTTAAGTTTTTTTCTAATATTGTTAAATATAAACAATAAAAATAAATAGATCCCCTCACATGTTTTTTCTTTCACAACACTTCTATCTTTTCAAATATTATAAAAAAAAACAATGAAAAACAAAGACGCAGATAACAACACTGACTATATAAACTGCGAGTTCCCGTTAGTTTTGTCCAAAATGTGCATTACGGGCTCATATATCTACTTTATTACCAGCAACAAAGTCGTAGTACTTAGTTTGACTTCGAACAGCTGTGCACCACGGCGTACTATTTCTCCCTAAGGACTAATATACTGACCAGAATTTCCAGCTAATCGATGTTTATGAAGAAGTATATTAACTGTTGAAGAGCGCAGAGCATGGAGCAGGAAAAAACAATTTCTTTCATTGGTTCGTGCATTGTGTTATTAATGGAGAATAAGTCAAATACAGAACAAATTGTGAATACAACATATGGTTGGTGTTATTGAAGAAATTCAGTTAAATATTCCCTGTTAAAAAAGTATATTACTTATTCTTAAACTGATAAAATATTTTGAGTGCAGTTTTTTTTTCCCACCTGATTATATACTTAATTATAGCACTTTCTGCTACTTATATATTGTTCTTAATCATTACCCATACATCTACCATGAAAGAAGTTCCTTTTATACTTCAATTACATTGAAGAGAGAGGTTATTTTTAAAGAATTCATTTACATTACTTAACAATAGAGAAAGATAAATTTGATGTTTCAGATAGGAATTGTGTAAAATAAATTTTCTATGAAACAAATATGTATGTTATAAAAAAAGGGTGCATATTATATACAGTTCTTTTTTTTAATATGCTTGAACGGTAGAAAAAATAACTTTGACATTCCCAAAAAGAGATGATTTCCTTTATTTTGTTTTCTATCTCTGATGTTCATTGTAAATAATTTGTCACTAAATTATTTTAAGTTTTTTTTTTTTTTAGGAATCTACTTTAAGCAAATACTTTGTAAATTTATATTTAAATTGAATAAAAATACAGAAAATGTATTTCAATTTAATTTTAATGTTTAAAAACTGTTATTTTTTAAATATTCGTTAAAAAAGAAATTTTTACTAACGAAGAGTAAATAAAAATTATTTTTATTAACAAAGCGCTTATTATTG
>BMAO01038409.1:0-121464 GCA_019973975.1 Trichonephila clavata
ATATTTACAATCTGTTCAATTAAATTCATACAAAAGAAAATATTTCTTTAAACACTATCAGACATTAACATTGAAGGCAGTAGTTGATAAATGAAAGAGCTTGGTCGTTTGGACAAGGATTCTACAGTGCAAGAAGATACTGCAAGCAATAAACTGCTTAAGGCCTCTTTCTTTTAATTATGTATTTCCGTTTCAAAGGGCTAAATTCATGTGACATTATAGTCACACGTGTTTATCATGTGTATCATGTGACATTATAATCACGTGTTTCCTACCAATCAGTTCATAAATTCCGGCGACGTCATAAACACATGATAAATGCAATCTCGTGTTTCCAGCCAATCAAATCAAGCGCTTCAGTGATGCCAACTTTTGCTTTGGTAAAATATACATATTTGTAAGCTATAATAATGCCCGTAGTTAAACAAAATGGACCTA
Source organism: Trichonephila clavata (assembly GCA_019973975.1). Lineage (NCBI taxonomy): Eukaryota > Metazoa > Arthropoda > Arachnida > Araneae > Nephilidae > Trichonephila > Trichonephila clavata. Next base: position 439 of record BMAO01038409.1, read on the forward strand.
ATTTTAAAAATACACGCATCATATAACATTTTTTTTAAATTTTAAAGATTTTTTGAAGACTTTTAATATTTTAGTATATTTATTCAATTTTTAAATCTGAAATTTTATCTAAATTTTACAAGTACAAGTCTGCTATAAATTTTGATTCGTGATAGCCTTTATGATTTTTGGCCCTTATTCTAAATAGGATTAAAAAAGGAATCTTGTATTGTTAACAATTGCTGATCTATGCACTTTAATGAAATAACTTCTACATAAACCCTAAAAAAAATATAATTTAATTTAAATAGCCTTAAAAAATCCTCATTGAATTATTATCTTGAAAAAAATGACAAACTCTACAAAAAAAATCTTTTTTTAAATGAGTTGAGTTGAGTTGTACGACTATGTTAAAAATCTCTGTAAAAGTTTTTGCTACTCAATTAATTACCCATAATTCATTTTCTTACGCCTACTGAAATTTTTTTCATGATTAATTATTTTTCAAAAATTCTATATTGTTAGCTAAAATTTATCACAATACTGATATAATTCATAAAGGAATCGCTGGAATGTAAGCTTTGAATAAAATTGTCAATTTAATAAAATCCAAAAAATAATTAGTTTTTTTTTTAAATTATACAAAAAATAATTTAATAAAAAATTAATTCAATAAAAAAAATTATCTCATGTTTTTTTTTTGTTTTTTTTGTTTAAAAATTATGTTTTTAATATTTTCTTCAAATTAAAAAATATATAATGGATGAATTTAATAAATTTATGAATTACATTTGTGAAAAGTTCTAAGAGTCTGATAAAGAACAAGTTCACTAAAGAATGCAAAAAGTATAATAAAGAAAAAAACATTAACTAATCCTCAAGTAAAATAACATTAAAATTCACTCAAAATATTGAAAATAAAATTTAAGTGAAGTAGGTTAAATATAAAAATATAATACACAATTACTCTACCACCTTATCATGTCAACACTTTCACAGTATGCGTTCACTTAATAAAATTTATATGCAATTAGAACAGAAGTGCCTTTTTTGAAATAACAATTTAATAATAAAAACATTAAGATTTATTTCGTTATGGTTTGCAGATTAATCCCGAAAAGTTACGTAAAGCATATAAAAATCTTAAGAAAGATTATATAGATAAAAGATTGTCACGTTTCAACAATTTGTACAGTTAAAATTGTTACATCACATTTAAGCAATTTGAATGTTTTAAGCACATAAGCCTTATATTTTTCTTGAACTTTTTAAAAGTAAATGCTTAAATATATAAATATACTTCTCTATACATGAAGCAATACACGAAATGATCAGTTTTGTGGAAGTTATGAGAGAATTCTATCAATTAAGCCTTTGGTTTCGACGTTTTACAGTTAATTCAGAAAAAAAAGATTTTAAGCCATTGAGAAATACGAGTTGTGTGCTTTTAAGAGCGGAATGAAACGTGTTAATTAATGTTAAAATATTAAAAACCAAATTATTTCAAATAATCTTTCTTCTCTTAGAGCAACGTGTCTTTGTTATTTTGGTTACATTAATTAAATATATTTTTTAACCAGCATTTTGGAAAAATTTTAGAAACTTTTAACGAAACTTGAAAGGTGACGACGCGTGATTTTGGAATGTTCCTCTCCTCAATTTTGTTCTATACACTAAATGACAGAAAAGGAGCTGGAGCTGTCTGAGCTGGAGCTGAGACAGCAATTTTATTTTTGCTACGTTAAGTATCTTACATCGTAACTTCAAATGAATTTTTCACTTAACACATTAAAGATATTACGTATTTCTGCAATATTTCTAATTTTTTCGAATGTGGTAGAGAGAGAGTAAGTGTTAATTCTCTCAGTTTACTTCCAGCCTTAAATTTCATTACCCCCCCCTCCCATCTCCATCAATTTCAGATGACCGTAGTAGGTGAGTAGTCAAGGTTGCTGACTCATGGTCAACGTGGTCGAGTCCTCACTCCACTGAAGACTCGCTTTATACAGGAGCTGATGTACATTAAGTCTGTCAAGGCTCAAAGAGAGAGGGAAGAGCCAGCTCAAATTTCGTCCTCATTAATTTACTGAACTGAACTCAATGACGCAACAGCCCAAGAGGGCCTAAGCCTACTGTGCCTATCTCAGTTTACGAGACCTTAGGCACTTGAGTGTACTTACAGATGTTTCGGTCAAGTGGTCAGTCTGACTCGAAAACACCAATGTTCAGTTCCCAAGCAAGCTTGGTACTCATTTATCGACCCACTGAAGGGATGAAAGGCTGAGTCGACCTTACCCAGACCTGTGGCGTGGAAGCGAGATACATTTCCACCATTAATTGGCAGTGTATCAAAATTCAGGGATCCGTCGCCAATAGTTCTGTTATAGCTTCAAAGTTTAATGTTAATACCCATTTGCTCTATATATTCCGAATGTAGTTACTTTTGGACAGCGCGAACTTTTTTTTATCCGTCTCTCAGAATTTATATTTTAGTGTGTGGGGATACAAAATATTCCTGACCGTTAAACTTTGAGAAACTGCGTGACGGTTCTTTCCAAGCTCCTTTTACTGATAGTCCTGTGACGGATCTATACGCGTTTCTACTAATTACTTCTTTTTTTCTTTAAATCAAAATATTTATTTCAACCAACCTCCATCGAGAAACCAAATAGGATTTATGTAAATGAGGAATCTACACTATTAAAATTCGAAGGTAAACAAACGTATGTATGTATCTATCTATCTATCTATCTATCTATCTATCTATGTGCGTCTATCTTCTCACGAACAGCACCACGCAGAAAGTCGCGGAAGGTACCAAAAGATCGGGAATTTTCCGGGGAAGCCGTATTGCCTATTTATATTCCGATATTGTAATTAGTTAAAAAGATATTAATTAAAAACCTTAAAACGCCGAATTGTTTTACTCCTGCCGGTTGCTTACTTGGCCGAACTTCCCTTCCGTTTCGGCCGAGCGGTAATCTTACGTTTTCCACCATATTAAAATTGTCATCTGATTTTCGGTGTCGAAATTAGACAAAAAATAATTACAGAATCGGAAAGATCATTTATTTCGCCACAACACGGTGTAATTTTTTTTGTAAAATAACGATATTTTCTATTTTTTTCGAATTTTTTAAAATAGTGTTAAAACTGATGCGTTTTTATGAAAATTATTTCTAAATCGTTGGGTATGAATTACTTTTCGTGTTATTAAATCGATATTCTACACTAATTAACTTCAAGCCTTTCTCTTTTAGATCCATTCATTTAAAAAAAAAATTCCCAAAACTTTTTTTTTATAGAATTTTTAAAAAGTAGTCTTAATTTTTACTTCACATTGAATAACTTCGTCATTTATGAAGATAATGTCACAAAACCTTTTTTCCGTGTGTACAGTAATATTATCCGTAACATATACGAAGATTGAAAAAATTGCTTCAAAATTACGGATTAAAAAAAAAAAATTGTGATTTTCGTAAACTTATGTTTTTCTGAGAAATAAATTAAAAAGTAGTACTCTGTACATTTTTTATTTCAAAGTACGTTATTTTTGCAAATAGTTGGTGATGTTTGAGAGCATTAACGTAAAAATTACGCCCTTAAAATAAAGGTAATGATTTTTTAAAATAATTTAAAATACGCTATTTTACATTTAACCAAACATTGGTTAACTGTCTGGTGGCGGAGTGCTGAGAGCTCCGCTACACTCAAGACTATAACTGCAGCACTGCCGTGCGCGGTCAATGCGAAGGATGATGTCCGCCTCGCAGAAACCCGCCGGTCGCCTTTTTTCATACTTGAAAATAATTAATAAGTTAGTTTTTTATAATATACTTTTTTTCGCAGATACGTGTTTAAATAATTTTAACACAGAGTGGAATGAAAAACTATAAAATTAAAATTAAAAAAATTAAATGTTTTTATCAAATAGTATTTTTTTCTTTTTGAATGTTTTTTTCAGTGAATGTTAGCATATAACTAGGTTTTCCCCCAAAAGTGGATTTTTAACACTTATATATGTTTAATCAAACATCCAAACGTTTCAAGAGCTATCTGTAGAATTTTTTTTATTAGTATTTAATGATAATGGATTTAAACTAATATATTTTTTTAAAATTAAAATGCATTCAATGCATTTCTGAGATTCATTTAAATATTTATCAGTATCGAAATTTTTGTTCTCTTTCATAAAACTTATAGTTTACTTTAAAATAATGCGTAATTGCATGAAACTTTTTTCCCCGTGTCGAATATTTCAAAAAATTCTCACAATTTTACTTCAAGAATTAAAATAGTAGTGAAATTTTTAATTTGAAAAATTTATACTTCCTGTCTTTTTTTCAGCACACAACTATTTTTAAAAAGGCTACAGTTTCGTTTCCGGGAAAAAACTATTTTTCTTTAAAGAATTTTATAGAAAAAAAACTTTTTTTTTTTTTTTAACAAAACAATGCTGTTTTGCATATTTTATGATTTTTTATCTTCCCGTGTGTCGATTTCGCTTAAAAATTACGGATTTTAAAGATTTCTTTTTGTGATTTTCATAAAATAAAGTTTTTGCGAGAAATCATACAAGCATTATTTTTGTAACCTTTTTTCTTTAAAAATTATTGTTGTTTCCAATCAATATGTGAAAACTTGGAATTTTCAATTAAAAATTGAGCCCTCAAAAATAATGAAAACTTTAGACATTCTAAAGGCTTTGCGCATGCGCGAGAATCATTATTATTCCCCCCCCCCCTCTGTTTAACGCTCAGCGGCCAAGGTCAAACTTGCTGTTGCAATATTTTTTCCGTTATTGAAATGTGAGTGAGGGATTTTTAAAAAGTCGCACTGTTCACCTACTCCAGAGTTTTTTGGCGACGGACTTCGAAATTTTCAATTTAAAACTTTTAAAATCAGGGATTTTAAAAAAAAGCCAAAAACTTTTTTGAACACATTTTAATAAAACACTCAAAATACTTAAATCAATCATTTAATAATTTCTTCTTTTATAAAGGTAATTGCATGAAACTTTTTTCCCCCGAGTCGAATATTTCAAAAAAATCCTCACAATTCTACTCCAAGAATTAAAATAGTAGTGAAATTTTGTAATTTTAAAAATTTATACTTTCTGTCTTTTTTTCAGCATACAACTATTTTTAAAAAGACTACATTTTCGTTTTCGGGAAATAAAAAATTGCAACGAAAGAATTGGAAAGTGAGTGGGTGATTTTAAAATTCACCCTGTTTGCCTATTCGAAAATTTTTGGTGACGGACCTCGAAATTTTCAACCATTCTCAAGTGACGAGAACGACACCTGAGCTTTCACCCATCTTTAATAATTACCACACCACACCAACGCAAGAACAAATTTCGAAAAAGGGATTTTTTATGACATAGTTAGAGAAATCACTCACATCGCGCGCATACACACACACACACAAGTGCTATCGGCCTGAAGGAAACACGAAATTTCCATGGGGATGAAATTATTCACTCAGGAAAAGGAAAGAATTGGAAAGTGAGTGGGTGATTTTTAAATTCGAACTGTTTGCCTATTCAAGGGTTTTTGGTGACGGACCTCGAAATTTTCAACCATGCTGAAGTGACGAGGACGACACCTGAGCATTAACCCATCTTTTAGAATTACCACATCACACCAACGCAAGAACAAATTTCGAAAAAGGGAGTTTTTATGACATAGTTAAAGAAATCACTCACATCGCGCGCATACACACACACACACAAGTGCTATCCGCCTGAGGGAAACACGAAATTTCCATGGGGATGAAATTATTCACTCAGGAAAAGGAAAGAATTGGAAAGTGAAGTGGGTGATTTTTAAATTCGCACTGTTTGCCTATTCAAGGGTTTTTGGTGACGGACTTAGAAATTTTCAACCATGCTCAAGTGACGAGCATGAGGACGACACCTGAGCATTCACCCATCTTTAAGAATTACCACACCACACCAACGCAAGAACAAATTTCGAAAAAGGGAGTTTTTATGAGATTGTTAAAGAAATCACTCACATCGCGCGCATACACACACACAAGTACTATCGGCCAGAGGGAAACACGAAATTTCCACGAGGGTGAAGTTATTCAGTCGGTAAAAGCCCGTGCAACGCAGGGCTAAGCGGAGAGGAAAGAAACAAAGAAATCAAAATAATTTCGGAAAATAATATTGGAAGTGCTGAATTTGTGAAGTTGAGTGAATATTAACGTCCCACTGTTCAGCAACACGAGGCCTTTTGGGGACGGTCCGCGTAATTTTGAACCATGGTCAAGTGACGCGGACGAAACCTGAGCTGGCACCCCCTCTCATAACTACCACACCAACGGGAGGACGTTTGAGCTCTCGACATAATTTATGTGCATTTCTCCCCTACACGGCGGGTCTTCAGTGGTACTAGGATCGAGAATTTGCGAAGAGAAGGGAAAATGTTAAGCAACAAAGCCATGACACGCACTCACGGGACATGCATTCACATCGTACGCGTGAAACCCCACAAAAGTGTTGGCGTTAGACTAAAAGGAGGAAATTAACATGGGGATTAAGTTATACCCTCGGTATAAGCCCGTGCAACGCCGGGCCATGAAAGCTAGTATTATATAAATTCTGTTTTCGCGAGTTGAAGGAGAGGGAAGTAAGAGGTCAAGTGAAGTAAAGTGAAGCAAGGGAGCTGTCGACACGTAGTTGTTGGCAAGTTAAGTGAAGTTGATACGTTTGATGTGTGCAAGGAGAAGTGGTTAGTGAAGGTTGAAAAGCAATGAAATTAAATATTACGGAGCGTGGAGCCATCGTCATTTGATCCAGCTAAAGATAGTGCCTGAAGTTCTCCGTGAAGGAACCGAAGCTTTAAGGAATCAGGTATCGTAAAATTGATTAAGTAAAAGCTGATTATTAGTGTGCGGCGTAGTTGTAAAGGAGTGTATTTAAGCTATCTTAGATTCAGTTGAAGTTCTGTAATATTATCCCCGCTTTTGTGTATCTCACCTTTGCACTCAACCATTGTTATATACCTTAATTAGAATTGTGTTGTGCTTGTTCATAATCAGTAATAAGAATTAATAAATCAAATTAGATTGGCATTATGCCTGTAGATTATTTAGTTTCTCCTACACATCTAGCCGGGTTTACAGATAGACAGGAGGGTTCGAATGCAAGGGGTAACTACAGGTTACCACAGTCCTTTTGGGAAATTTCGGGTCTTTAAAGATTATTTTATTATAAAACTCCTCTTCGAAGAAGACGTGATTATGTTAATTGCGGCTACTATATATAGTCTTGGTTAGAGAGAGATAGGATAGATTGCTATCGGAGAAGAGATTAATCAAATTGAACGTGCGGATATTTAATATTTGAATTACTTAAGGTGACGAATTGTTACTGGGATTAAATCCCGATTAAATAGCTAAGAAGTCAAAAGTCATCGCCTTGAGTAAGTGTGGTTAGTATCAAAGTTTTCTCATATCGCACGTACCTCGTTTATTGTCTGCATAGTGATTAATTGGGTGTATCTCTTAGACTGGATCGATTGAATTTGTGTGATGGTTAATATTGTGAATAAATTAGATTGTTTTGTTGAACTATGGCTAGGGTTCCTTCCAATCCTCCTACACCTTTAGGCGTTCAGGCGAGAACATTAAAACTACTTAAATATCAAACATCCAGAAAATCCTTTTTCTAAAGCAATAAAAGCTTTGGACGATTTTCACCCGCTCTATTTTCACTTTTTCGACGCATGACACATACCGGATAAGTCACTTCCGGACACATCTGAACTCCATAATGATATTTAAATCATATGAAAAGTGGAAAATAAATTTATGATGGACATCATAATGACAACAACTCCTTCAAAGATTAATTATTAATCCTGATACATCAGTCAACGATAAAGAAGTCTTGCGCACACACGTGTGAGTGCCACCATTGCACACTGCATCTGTGTTCGAATATATTTTTCTATCCGAAAAATTATTCCGAATATGAATTCAATTGTTAAGCCCAGTGGCTGAGAGGTAGTGCATCTCGCTTTCACACCACAGGTCCGAGGCTCAAACCCCGGGCTGGGAAAGGTTGACTTGGCCTTTCATCCCTTCAGTGGGTTGATAAATGAGTACCAAGCTTGCTTGGGAATTTAACACTGGGGGTTTCACGCCAGACTGACCACCTGTCCAGAACATCTGTTCTTGCACCTCAGGGTCAAAGGTCACGGATACTGATATGGGCACAGTAGGTCTTGACCCTCATGGACTCTTGCACCATTGAAGTTAAGTTTATGGTTTTAATTAATAACCCTTAATTATTAAATCCTTCAATTTTAAAATATAAATTAAGATAACACATCCATCGAAACCCGAAAAATACTTGATTTTAATTTGAAGTGTTTTTTCCTTAATCTAAAAGTTAAGTCTGACTCATTTCAAAGTAAATTACAACGAGGAACATATTTTTTATTTGCAAGCAAAACATTTTATGCCCGAAGGCATACAGGAAACGAAAATAGTTCCAGGACTTCGTTACACATTGATTTTATCCCTTGTTGATATCCTTGAAATTATGTATCATATCAATTGTCTTTTTCGCTGCAATCTAAAACAAACCAATCAGTAATAAAATTACTAAGCAGAAATAAGTTTATTGAATGCACTACAATATATCGCTACTTTATACCCGTTATTTTATACTTCGTTGTGCAAATGGTTACGCATCTCTATGTGCTACCTATGCACATACTTTTCAAGGTCATTTGGGCTCGAGTAACAATTAGTGGAGCTCATTGTCTGCTTTATGGATTATTTTTTGTTTATACTGTAAAAATCCAAGTTTTTTTTTTTTTTTAAGTTTTTGTAAATTGAATTGCTAGACAAGCGAGAAGTAGTTTTGTAAACACGAACAAAAACAGTGACAGATAAGATAACATAACTCCAAAAGCTGTTGAACAAAAGTCGAGAAGGGTAGTGAACTTTCAAGTGATGATGAAATCGGATGCAAATTAAACTCCAGATTTCTACGAAAGGGGAAAAAAAACCTCAAAGAACAGGTGTCGACGCAATTATATATTTTTGGATCAGCTCATGATTTCGTCAACTCTTTGATTTCCATCGTTACAGTGCGCCATTAGCATATTAAAAAATGCTTGTGCATGACCTTCGAAAATTTAATTCATTTTTTTACTTCATTATTTTATGGGAAGAATAGAACGGCAAAAATATTTTAATGACAAAAAGGAATATATATATATATAATAAACGCATGTACTGATATTTTTTAAACAAAGTTGATCTGAAAAGAGTGAAAGTTATATTAATGTTGCACTGTAAAACAATAGCTATTGACGATGGATCTCGCAATTTTGACCCATGGTCAAGTTATAAGGACATCTGAACTGGTACCCCCTACCACACTACGCCAACAGGAGGACTTTGACATCCGACAGATTTAATGTGTATCAGCCCTCTCTACACAGCAGCTTTCTCTTTAGTGGCACGAGGCACGAACTAGCGACACGCGGGTCTTGAGTTCGTGACCTTGACCAGTAGATTACCACCGGCCTAAGTTTTAGATATATTCGCAACATAACGCACATCTTTTTTAAGAAGAAATATGAAATGTACATGTGCAGTACCCTTATCTTTGGAAATCTACAAATAGTCTGTGAATGAATAGGAAAATCTTGGAAGGAAATTAAATCTGACATAATTAAAAAATTATTTTTAAAAAAAATATAATATATACAACAAAATCTCGATGGAACGGAAGACGATTATTTATTTATGGATCAGAGTGGCAGGGATGAGGGGAAAATGAAATAAAATGTGATGTGTTTATAAATGGAACATAGCGATGTAATGGAAAACGAAAATGACGATTTTTTAACATTAACCAATAAGTTTATGAAGTATATGTCATTTCTCTTTTATAAATAAACAATATTTAGTTACAAAAACAAAACTAATATTTTAATGCAAATCTTTTCTTTTAATTTTAAGCTATCATTTTTATATTCGAAATATAATGCACAACCGTTTATTTTGATCTTTGTGCTGTGTGTGTACGTGTACGTGTGTGTGTGCGGTAATCGAAAATTAAAATTGAGAGAAAAAGAATTTTTAGACCCCCCCCCCCCCCCAAGAAAACATGAAAATATTTGTCTCAGCTATATTATATTAAATAATCAAAAAAAAAAGAGCGAAAAAAGGTAGTTTTAGTTTTATGTTGTTTTTAAAAAAAAAACGCTAAAACTGGCCTTGGGAAAAAAATCTTGCCATTTAATATTATCTGATCTTAATAAAAAGATAATGTTTCAAAATTTTATAAAATACTATGACAGATTAAAAGTTATTTCTTTACTTAATTTTAAATGGTAATGCGTAGAACAATACATTTTATAAGATAATTTCCTTTAAAAAAATCTTGAATGAAAAATCAGCATTTTTTTTTCCATTCAGACATAGAAAAGGGAGAAAGGATGAAAATTATAATCTTTATGTCATCAGAATAGGAACCACCACTTTAAGCTAACATTTTGCGTTTAACTAAGGAAAAAAAGAATTTTTTCAATGTCAAATTTTTCAAGGAAAACATTTCAGCCATTTCGGTCTGTGCCTGTTACGAGATGACAAAAAAAACAGCTTTCCTTTTATTGCAGAGAGCGTGATTATCACCACTTTACCCGAAATTTAATTCACGTGATTTTTTAGAGTGAGCGTATCAATAATAAATGTTGTATACAAAGTATTTAAAATAAAGCAGTGATTGATTGACTATATATATATATATAACAAAAATAGAGAGATATATTATATGAGTTATGTGTCCATAGCAGTGACACGAATCAATCACTAGTTTTTGTTTTAAATCTTCATTAAATTAGATTTAAAAAATAAAAAAGCATAGTTCGTATTATCTCAAAAACATCCGAAATAATAAAATGTACTTCGGTTGCCATAGAAACGGTTCATATAATGTATAAAATAATGATGCACTTTTATAAAAGAAATTTGTTGTTTTTGAATATTTCCCAGACATATTGATTTGTGCAACAAACAAGGATTTATAAAATCTTTTTTGATATATTTTTCTAAAAAATAAGACTGTCTTGATCATGACAAAAAATAATAGCTTTTTCAAAAATAAAAACATACCACCGCTTTCAACTTGGGAAATCAAAATGCTTTACAAAACGAAGCTAGACTGGAAAAAAAAAACTTTTTTAAATATTTTGATTGGATGCGTCGGTTTTCAATAAAATAAACATATTCTCTAAATGATGGAGATAGAAAAAGAAATTATTCCATTGAAGAGAATTGCTTTTAATTCTAAGCAGCAGCAAACCTTTAGAAAATAAATGTAAAAATTCCAAGATAATTATATCTAATTCATTATTTTTCCCTAAAAAGTAATAAATAAAAATCTAACATTTTCACATTTAAAATGCAACGATATGAGATATTTGGTTGAGTAAACGCCACTTTTCATTTTTGTCTGATTAGAGACGATTTAACAAAAAGAAAAAAAGATGTACCTAAACCAACCTAATGAGCTCGAAAAATACTCGAACCTGCTGAGCGAATAAATAATCCTACCCGGCTCAGACATATCGATTGGAGTGTGAAACAAGCACAAAAACCCAAAACGCTCTTCAAAATAAAAACGGATCGTTACTCTTTTCCAACTGCAGTCTAGCAAAGGAAAAAGCCTCTCTGGTGGTAACCATCTCTACTTCCAAGAGCAAATTTTCCAAAAGTAGTATCAAATTTCCCTCCCTATGCACATTACTTTGCTAAGGAATGAAATAAAAGCCGCGAAAAAACATTATGATGTTTCCGTAAATGGGATTGAGATCAGTTTACTGAAAAAAATCATGGAAATGAGCCCCCATCCCTTAACTTTTTTCAAAATTTCTTGAATCAAAATTTTCATATAGTTTTAGGATAAAAAAAAAGAATCAATAAATAAAACCTTAAAACAAATGAGAAGGCGTTTATTCACACAATCTAACGGTACTTCAAACATTTTAGCAAAAATAATGTTCAGAAATATTTTTTTTCTCTCTATTGAGGTCTTAATCCCCTATCTTTAAGGATATTGTTGAGCTTTATTGATAGAGCTTGTCATGACTAGTGGGTAATTAATTGAGAATTAAAATTAGAAGTTTAAAAATTAAAAAGAATTTAAAAATTAATATTGTGACCTTGGAAAAATTTAAAATAAAATTACTGGAGCTAATATTTGTTGTAATAATAAGTGCAAGGAGACGGAGAGAAATAATATACATAAAAAACTATCTTTGTCTACTATTTATACCACTAGATGACTCAATCTGAAAAAACGTTTTTTCTTGTGTATGAATATCGAAGTTTTTTCTAACGCATACTGATTATGTACATATTAATCAATTACTTTTGAACGTATACAATAATTTTAATTATGTATATGTCACATAATACATATCTTACATTTCAGCGCAAACATTTTCAAAATTTATTTTGCATTTACTTAAAAAAAAACATTTATTACATGCTATTAAATTTTTTAATTTAAAAAAAAGGCTATTGCAAAATGCTTTTAGTAAAAGCAAATATTAATTTTTAATTATGACTCTCGCAAGTAAATCATTATTCAAAAAGATTTTAAAATAAAATATTCGCAATACTTAAATTTTGCTTTTGAATTGTCCTTATCGACAAGAGAAGAAAAAAAACCAAATTTGTTTAAAATGCAACGTGATATGACATTATCTTTAAACATTTGTCATTTGATACTGTCATTGACCTGAAAGGCTTACTTAAGAATGATATGATGCAAACAGACAAGTTAATTCCTTAAGTAATAAATTTTTTTTATTCTAAATTTTTTAAAAAAAGATATAGACATCCATTTTTTAAGTTAAACTCACTTTAAACAAATTATTTTGACTGATAAACAAAGTTGTTAAGTATAATATGCAAATATTCAGAAAAGTTCATATTAATAATAATTATATACTACTAATTTCGGAGGGAAAAAAATCAATGAAAATTCAACTATGCTAAATTCACACAAGAAAGATTAGAATAATTTTAGTTTTCGACAGAAATTACTGAAAGAACACTCTATGCACAAACATTTTTAATTTCATTTAATAATAATTTTAATTAAATAATAACACTTTTTTACCTGGGGATAAAAAAAAAAATACTTTTCGCGAGTCAATATAATTTATTACAAAAACGCAAATAAAGATTAAGCAATAATAAATTTTAAAATTTTTAGTACTAGACAAATAGATAAAGCTGTGACTCCCATCAGGACTTTTTTTTAAATTTAAAAATAAAAGCAAATATGTTTATTTTATGCATTAGGGCTGGTTCCATTTCTTGTACATGCAAAACCTCTTTAATTGATTTCAATATAAATTTTTCACAACCAAAAAATGTTCACATTTCTTATTGGAATTTCAGCATAAGGAAAAAAATAGAACATGATCTTGAATGATTTTTTAAAACAATTAAATTGTTAATTTCTATAAAATTGTTTAAAATCTACGGCGATCTAGATAGAATCTTTAGGTGGGCTGCATCTTGCCTACGCGAGCCGTAATTTACCCATCATTATACTAAAACATTATAAATTTTGAGAAGATTGAAATCAATTCAAGGAAAAAAATCTGCTGACACAGGATTAGATGAAATTACGTGACTCCTTTAAAAATAGATGATATCAAACTTTAAACATGCTTATGATTATTTTTCGATCTAGAGTTCCAAAAAATTATGTTTAAATAAGTTTGGTTTTTATTTCGCATATGAATACGTTATAAATTTATTTAAATTCATTTATAAGATTTATAAAGATTAATTTCCAAATAAATGGGGTGGCTTTGAGCTGTGTGGCAACAGTGAATATTTCAGTTATAATGAATAAATTTTTAGAATTAAAAAAAATACATTATTTAATTTTTGCATTGTTTAAGTAGTTTTACTTCTTTTCAAAACGGACATGATTGCTAAAATTTATAATTACTAAAATAATTACAGATTTACTTATAAAGAGAATTATTTCATCCAGAAGAGAGAATTAATTTTCGTTTTGGTATCGCATTTTTACTCATATGTGATGTATAACCTTCTCCTCATATATTTTAAACAAAATAAACAATTATAATGAAAAAAAATTATGATGCAGTAGATAATTAACTTGATATGATTTTTTAAAGACTTTTAAATATTAACCTCTCCCTCAGTCGTATATTATGGTATATATTGTTAATTTTTTTTAAAAATGCAAAGAATGTAAGAAAACGGATTTATTTGTTAATAATTTTAAATTTTTTCCCCATTTTCGAAATAGTAAAATTCAAAAAAGATTTAAAAAGGTCTCTATAATTGTCAATTCCAGAAGGAAAAAAGGAATAAACGTAATTATTCCACAGAAAAAGAGAAATGAGCTTTTAAATTAACTCATAGACCAATATGAAGTAGATACTATTAAAAAATATTTCGCGTGGAGAGTTTTTTTTATCATATATTAAAATATTCCTTAATAAAAAACCCTTTAATTAAAACTTAGCGAAATAGACAAAATGTTTTAATTTTATCCTTACAAATTTAAATAATAAATCTTACAAAAATGTTACTAATTTTAAGTTTAAATTTGAATGAAATCTGAATGAGAATTATAAAAATTATTACAAAATGGAAAATAATACATAAAAAACATTCGGGCTGCATTTAATACACGACAAAGTATAATACCGGATACACATTTCAGTACACCATAATATAAGACAAAGATGAGTACCAAAAATTAAAATTTAATCACTTACTTTTTTGGAGAGATGGTAAAGAATGCCGATCAGGACCATCCATTTCTCTCTGAAACAGAAAACAAAACATATCACATCGTTGAACAATCTCAGAGATTTCATTACAAGCTATTAATTATCGAACAATATCAACAATATCATTTCACTCGATCATGAATACACAAACCTCTTGAACCATAAGAAACTTTCGCATTTATTTTTTCTTGTTTATGTTTCTACTCATACAGGATGTTTATTATCGATGAAAATTCACAATCGCGGCAAAATCTGCATCACAGAATCACATCAGATAAATGAGAACAACAAAAAAAAATCACATTTATGAACTCAACCAAGCTGAACGAAAAGGATTATGTGACAAATCACATAATTAATGGTATTTTAAACGAGGCCCAACTTGACTGCTTTAGAAAGCGCTCTTGTAGCTCTAAGTGCGAGTACAAGTGATTTTATTCGCAAAAAAAGCGATCAATATCCTTTACTTGCGTTGCACGCTCGTGGGTTCCCCAGACTTTTAATTCGCAGATCACGAAACTGTCACTCAAATGAACTCACAATGGAAATACTACATCGCCATTTCGGTCACTTGCAGGAGCATAATGAGGGGTTGTCTATACATGTTTCTCGGCACTAAAAACGTACCGAAAAGAAATTTCTTGCGAAGGATAGAGTTGCCACATACACAAGCGGGCCTACAACGAGAAGGCAAGTATCTCTTTCGAATTGGATAAAAAAATAACATGTATTTATCGTGTTAATGTGTAACTTTTCTTACAAAAAAGCTACAACATTAGGCTATGTTTTATTCCTTCTTGACAAAAAAAGTTTGTAGATTTCTCCCTGTGGTTATTCTTGTCTTTGAAATGTGCATAAAAATTATAGGGGATATTTTTTTACTAGCATGATCATACAAAAATGCGAATTGTACATATCGTAATTCTTGGTTCAATGAATGAGTCCAGCAAAGTATCCAAAATATTGGTGAGACCTAATGTTAATATTATTACTAGTCGAAACTACTAATTAACTTAACTTGTTAAACATATTCGGTTTTACGCAAAAGTGTGAGTTCTTGTAAAACATATTTACTGGCGGTGAAGAAATTAATTTTATACTTTGCACCTCTTTCACTCACACACTATTTAAGTTAACTTACAGAATTACCATGTAACTTCTATCTAAAATGAAGATGGTGGGGTGCATTCGGCGAAGCAATTGATTTTCCAACGGTCTATATAAAATAAGCGTTAATTTATTTGTGAAACCGTGTTTGTGTATTTAAAATAAAAATGCTATTTACATTTCAAAATTTATTTTAAATTAGAGATTTATTACCTCTTAATAATTACAAAAAAAAAAGTTTCAGATTCACTCAGCACGAATGTTGAAAAGAATGAAAACTTTATTACTATTCAAGACAGCTTCTGTGTTTATAGAAAAAATTATTGTTATATATTTATTTTTACTGTTCCTTGCCATTTAGCCCGAAATATAATCAGATTCCATTGAAATGTAAAATGTCGTAAATCCAAGAAATAAATTTTATAAGAAAAATCATAGCTTCGAGCAATGATAAAAACTATTGAAACAACGCAATGTAAGTTTCTTTCGGTTTACCCACATTATTGAAAATAAATGTACACAAATACTTGCGGCAGTGAGTGAATCATAATTGCAAGCTTGTGGCCGATGCTGTGCGGTTGAATCAATCGAAAGTACTAAAGATCCATTGAATAGCGAAGCTGATGAGCATTAAATCTGCTCAAGCTCAAAGTCCTCGCACTGAGTGGTGTGGAGGTTTGGAGAATGCGATGCCAGTTCAGGTATCATCCTCATCACATGACTAAGGCTCACAATTACCATGTTTTTCACCAAAAGCCTTCGGCTGATCATAAATGCGATAAAAATAAACTTATTCACCCACACTTATTAAAATCAATCCATTAGCTGCCATAAAAATCGAAGAAAAGTTTATTGAATTTAATTACGTCATTCATCAAAAATTCGAAGAAAAATACCACTATTAATAATCTTCTTTGGTAACAACTTTTGAACAAATGCAATACTTCTTTTTTTTTTTATAGACCGTCAGGAAGCTACATACCTTACCTATCCAGCTCTAAATCAAAATAAGTGTGCGCAAGATATAAAACGAATGAGTGAGGGTTACATTAACGTCGCACTATAAAGTAACACGAGAGCTATTGTCGACAGACCTCGTCATTTTCAACCTCAGTTAAGTAACGATAACAACACCTGAGCTGGCATCTCTCCTCTTTTAACTACCACACCATACCAACTCGACAAATTTAACGCATCGGTCCCTTTTACATGGTGGGTCTTCAGTGGCACCAGGGCTCGAAACCACGACATACCGCTACGAGTTCGTGACCATAATCACAAGGCTACTGCGGTCACGAAGTTAAAAAGAACTTTATCTTTAAAAGGCAAAACTTTTTTTATACAACAAATGTAATACTGCAGATATTTTTGACATATTTCCCACTCGGACACAGAAAAAGAATTAGTCATGCCTTAAGACCACCCCTTTATGTATCAGGGTGACATCGTGGACCCCACAAGATTTTGAACATCCCTCCCCGACTTAATATTCTTGATCAAAATATACAAGTTCTAGTGGAGTTCCTTCATTGCGGACTGTTTAGTAATCTTGTCTAGTATGTGTGTGACACATCTATAAGTTTTCCCAAGAGGCCTTTCAGAGTTTGTAAAAGAGGAAAATCTCAACGTTACATGAGAGACTCCGAGGACACTATAGAGAAGCGCCGAGGACCCCCAGGGGTCCGCGGACCACAATTTAAGAATTTCTACCTTAAGAGCTTTTATAGAATTTTGCATATCAAAATTGTATCGTTGGTCGATCTTCTGAAACAAATAACATGAGTTATAATGTAACAGAAATTATCCAATTCGTTTAAATAAAATATCGATAAAAAATATATTTATTTTTCAGCCTCATGAAAAACTTCGATTCGTACTCTGCACATAATCATTATAATTAGACATTTTCTTCACATTGCGTATCAGCGGCAAAAGGGAAGAGATGCGTAATATATTTAAAATAAAAACACGTGTTACGGAAATCGTACTAATTTTTCCATCTAAATTTAACGTTATTGCATAATTCATTGCGTGTAGACAGAAAACTACAATGGGAGGTAAAACGTATCAAAAGAAGGCAAAAGAAACATAGTAACGGCTGTCTTCAAGGTAAATACAGAAATGGTAGTTTTTAAAAAATTTCCTTGTCTGGCGTTGCATGCAAATTAATGAAATAGCATCCGTATTTCCCTTTAATTTATGCACTCCTATCAATGTTATCATGCTAAAGGGGTTTTTTTTATTTAGAAGAAATGAGAAAAGTTTAGCCAAAAAATGCTATGGAAGCAAAATTAATTACTGAAACTAAAAGTTGAATATCGAAAAGTAATTACTCGTACTTTAAAAAAAAAATCGTTAACACATGCTTTTTTTTTAACTTCCACTATATGTGAGTTCTCTACGGTGTAGTCCTTCGTTATGCCATTCGACGATTTGATATAAAAATGAACTTATATGAAATCAATGAGCTACTGGCTAAGAGGTAACTCTAGCCATGCTCCTTTAGATAATTTTAGGAACATTCGAATATTCCAAAGCAGGAGTACTAAATCTTTTTTTCTGCTGGGCCGCATACTTATGTTAGTTATTTCACGCGGGCTGCAACATGAGGATGAATGGTGGAGAGGGGGGGGGATACTTTAAGACCAAGATAACATTGGAAATTGAGCATGTAAAAAATTGATCAAAATACTATGACTCTTGTTTTGCATTTTTTAATTATGTTATATATTTTTTTATTTTTGTTACTAACATTAAATTAGAAGCATGTATATAAGAAACACTTTTTCACAATTTCTGCATCAATAAACGGTTTCATATGATTACTAATAATATAACAAACTTCATAGGATGTCTTTGTTACCCTTGTGATATTACCACTGACAAAACACTTCGTTGCTGTTGCAGAGATTATTCAAGAAAGCCTATTTATCACGTCTTGAAAGAGATCTTCCAGGAAAAATGTCATTGAATGATTCCTGTTTATTTGGGTTTTTTTAAATACAGCACTTCGAGACACAAATCAAAAAATTACTGATCCATGTTTGTTTTTAAGTACAAAACAGTCAACTTCCCAACAGTCTTGAAACGAAATATTTTCTTCGAATATTCTTCGCTTGTAAGTATGAAAGATAGTTAAAAATTAGTTCTACCCATAAAATTGTTGCTACCCCACTGTTGCTGTTATCACACTAACCGAAACCGTTCCAAAAAGAAAAATAATATCAATTCGTACCCGTATGACACCCACAGCAAAAAGTAAAATTTATATATTTGATTTCTTGACAAAGAATTTCCCCACAAATTTTTAATACAATGTTCTCAAATAAGTGAATGTCTCAGAGCAATGGGCCATGACCGGGCCACTTAAAAAGGCTCGATGCGGCCCGCTGGCATCAGGTTGTGTATCACTGTTCTAAAGCGTAGTTTTAAAACTTATATAAAAGCATTGGATTTGATCCTATTCTAGTCCACACCTTTATTTATTTCTTTGGCGAATTATTGTCCTCACATTGGATATAAGTCCAGTACAGAAAAATGATCTGCCAATAGCAGTTTCGTACACAATTTAGTTTTCTTCTTCGCCAAAGGTGTGGACTAATGTAGGATTTTACCAACAGATTGTATTGTTCTATTAATGTAACATTAAATCTTAAATTTCTTGGATTATTAAGCTTTCACAGCCTCATATATTCTATTTTTTAAATATATTTTATTTTTTCTCAATATTAGCTAGAAGGAGCATGACTTGTCTTCCGATGCTGTATATTGAAAAATGGCACTTCGCCTAATCAAATAGCAGGGCTAAATGCTGAGCAAGATTAATGTGTTTCTACGCGAGTGTGATCGGCTTTTTATTATTCGCTGTATATTCCGGAATTTGGCGACGTCTTTTATTTTGAGAAAATTGTCGATGGTATAATACCTAAAAAATCTTACCTTACATCTTAAAAATTATATAACGGGTTATTTTTAAGTGTTCCGAAGTTCAAAAGTCTCAAAATACGTAATTAGTAAAGAAAAATTGTTTTTAAAAACATTTAAAAAAAAGTGTACTAACAATCGCTGAGTGTATTACTAAACTTCTTTTTCTAAATTATCAGTAAACTTCCTTTAAACTAAAATCTATTTTATAATAATTTCAATGAAACAAGTGCGGTGCAGAAAAAAAATGCTACAATATAACTTGAAAACGTTTCAAGACTCAAATTTCTCTTATCTTGATGAACATATGTGTTGTAGAAATTTAAAGTACATTCGATTGATTCGGTCTAATTTCAACATAAATTAGTGAATACAATTCACAAAGCAGGCTTCTTTTTACTACAAAAAATTATTAATATTATTATTATGCCTTTCCCTCCTTATGGCTTTAAAAAGGACATATTTAAAACCTTCAATTTCTCTCTCTAATTAAATCAAAAAATTTTAGCAGTTTCCCCCCTCCCCCTTTTCCCCCAATGAGGCTGCATTTTAGCAACTTAGCCTTCGGAGAGATGGTAAGTTCCCAAATGTGATAGCCATGAGGTGGCACTCGCTACTAAATTTGGACGCTTGAATTAAATTTAATTCAAATTCTCGTCGGATGCTAAATATTGCCGTGATTTGATTTTGCACTAGAGTACCAAAGCCAAATTGATACTCAAGGGATCTTTTACATGCCACATAATCATATGATATGCGTCCCTACGATTTTCGTATCCGGAAAGTAGCTATTTTTAAGGAAAATATGGTTTTTACCTTTAACAAAATCATCTCAGTGAATTCGAAATTCTAATCATGCTTTTTGTAAAAAATTCAAAATTCGTTTCTAAAATAATTCGCACGAATATGCATAAATGAATGAGCTTCATTCGCTTTTAAGTAACATTCAACTACTACACAATAAAAATTTCTTTTCGCCTCCTATTAAGACACACGCTATTAAAATATTATAAGAAACCTTTTTATAATGTACGTTTATTGATTAATAATCTATTTGAAATATTTTTTTTCCCTCTAACTGAACAAGGTTGTCATAATGATATTTTTTGTGATAAAAAATTTTTTCCATGCATTTTATTTCAAATTACACATGCATGAATTTAAAATATTCATCTGTGATTGAACAAGTCATTAACGTTTTTTTTTTCTTTCTCGATGTTGTATGTATTTCCAAAAAAATGGTTCTCTCCAAATACAAGAACACAGATATGCTGCGTCACTTAAAAAGCTAAGATTTTATGTTGTGTAATGGAACTATATATAGAAGCACTTATAAAAATCTTTTTCAAAACAAAAAATATATTTTTTAAAAAATGAAACAGTCAACACCCAAGTATTATATATTGAAACAGAGGGCGCTAGCTTAAAAACCTTTGAGGGAAAAAAGGGTTGGGAACACACCCGGTAAATGTGACGCGTTTATGCATTATATAATGCTTATAAAAAAGATTTTTCATCATTTTTTTTCAAAGAATTCATGATTAACATTTTTTTTTTAATTTAAAAACCTAAACATGCTTTTTTTTAATTTCAAAAATGTCATTTATAATCGCAAATCTGTGACATTTCATTTAAACGTATACATTTTATTTGGTTATTTTTTAATATTTTTGTAATCGATTTAATTAACTGTGAAAATTGAAGTTAATTACAAGACCAATTGTTCTGAAATACTTCCAGCCATGCATTATCTCCTCTCAGGAACTCTGAGAAATACGTTTTTATTAAGTCGTGTAATTACCCTCTTTATTGTTGGTAATTTATTCTAAATCATCATCATTTTTTACACCTCTTGAAACATAAATTCAATAAGTTGTGAAGCTTTAGACGATTTAAAAATCTCACAGAAATAAATTCGTGGTAATCATCTATTTGAGAAAATGAAATCCTTAAGTTTTTAAACACCAGTTTAGTCAATAACTTTACAAATATTAAAGTTAAAAACAGAATAAAAATTTTCACTCAATATTCACGGCCATTAACAATAAATGGGCACATTGCTTCGACATACAAGTTTTAATGAGAGAAACATAATTTAAAATCAGGATCATGGAACATTTTAATCCCGCCAGCAAATTCCCCAAATCATCTCTTCGGAAGATGTAAGGCTGCTGCATCGTTACGGAAGATGCTTATTTATCGAAAAAAATCGATTTAAACGATCGATAAAACGAATTGAATGAAGGACTTCCTTTCGGATTCTACCCAACCTTTCCGATGAGATTTTGGATTGGAAAATTGAAA
Source organism: Trichonephila clavata (assembly GCA_019973975.1). NCBI lineage: Eukaryota > Metazoa > Arthropoda > Arachnida > Araneae > Nephilidae > Trichonephila > Trichonephila clavata. The sequence continues at coordinate 22,572 of BMAO01038409.1, forward strand.
TATAGATGATTTTCCAAAAAAAAGAAAGGCTAAAAGAAAATAAGAAAGGAAAATGAAATGAACACTCAACAAGATGTAAAAATGTAACTACTAGTAACAATGTTATTAAAAATTGTAAGTTGAACTATTTTTGAAATGTATTTTTATTGAATTTAGCTGGTGAAAAATTCGTTTCACCTAAAGCCCATAGATGGCAGTGCAAGCAAATGATGGAGAGAAATAGGAAAAGTTTCTAACTTCATAATCGAAAACCTGACAATTTTACATGGATGAAGCAAAAAATACTCTTCATTTTCTGACAAATCGAAAAAAATTCAAAAATAAAAAACTCAACTTCTATTTAACAGATTCAGAAACAAATACTCATATAAAGTCCTACCAAAATCCAAAGCTTAATATTACAAGAATTTTTTCAAGCTTAACTTGTATTATCGATTTTTTCCAAGTTTCTTCCTACTTTTTCTTTCCTTATACCATTGTTTGAGTTTTAACAATTTTACATAAAATAAATTGAATGAACTCACATATAATATTACGCAATTATATTAAAAATCATTTGCACAATTGTTAGATATATAGATATATTAATCTGTGTAACTTTATAACATATACACGAATACTATGCAGATATATGATAGCATTAAGCACATTTATTTTGAATTAAAATAAATTATTTTTCCATAAAAATGCTACAAAAATTGTACCTTCAATACTTTTTGTACAAAAACTTTGTTTTCAATAAAATTAACCATTTTATATTACTTCTTTACAAAAAAAAAGTATCAGTTGCGTTCACAGACTTCTCACATGAGAGGGGGGGGGCGTACATTCTAAAAAACACATAGGGTCAAGGGATAATTTATGAAGAAAAAATTAAAAATCGTTTCGACTTTGGGGGAAGGGGTTGAACCCCCTCCCCCATATGTATACGCCACTGATATGTGTGGACTTAAATTATACGTTTCATTTCCTGGGAACCCTTATACGTTTCATTTCCTATTTATTACATAATTTCAAAGGTATATAAAAATTGTTTATTATTTTTTTATACATATTTTCTTACAGTACAAATTAGTACTTATCAGTACAGTTTATTCACAACACATTAACCATATTTAGTGATAATAAATTCATACACAACTGATTCTATTTTTTGCCATTTTGTGCCATACTGTGCAGTAATTTTTTTTAACTAAAAAAAAATCTCTCTTTCTCTTCCTTTTAATTTACTTACTTATTTTGGTCTTAAAAATTTATTTCGAAGTTAAAGACACTACTAGATTACTTCTTAAAAATCTTTAAAATTTTGGTAGGAGGGAGACTTTTGTGGGTTTCGAAACGTTGAAAAAACAATAGAAATAAGTTAAAAATAAAAGTTAATCTAATGTTATAATGCATACTCTATTAGAAGAGACTGTCTCCTTTGTTTAATACAAAAACCGCCGGGAAAAAAGCGATTGGGTATCTCCAACCACGCCTTTTGTAGCGGAGTCACATTCCACAAGGTATGAAAATGTCAACGCGTACACTAAAACGAGTGGAAATAAATTGCAGAAACGAACTCTTTTAATCTGAATATTGCGTGATAGTAAGAAACACAAAAGGAAATGTGAACATGAAAGAAAAAAGCATCTCTGGTCGTAGGCAAAATCTCAAACCAACCGAAACCTTTGCTGAAAATATCAAGAGGACAGAAAGGGGGGCAAGACATATTGCATTGAAGTTTTGAGTTTTATTTAGTTAGATTAGATTAGAGGCCATCCCAGCTTAACAATGGTTATTGCTATTGCAACAGGAACGAAATAATATTTCAAAAGATGGATGATTAGGAAATACAAGTTTTACAAGTTGATTCATCAGGGAAATTTTCCATGGACAAGTTCTGTTCTCACTGACGTTCACATGTAGATAAATGTCATGAACCAGAAACTGAAATTAAATTTCTTAACCACAAAGAGAAAACTCAATCGATGATAAACGTTATAGAACAGGAGGTAATCTTAAAAACAATCTTATTCCATGCAACGCAGTATCAATGCCTTTAAAAGTCGTGGCTGAGTTCTGATGATGATAACAATAATATGGAGATTGCATTTCGAAATTCTCCACTGTTATAAGACCACTGAAATCTTTTATGAGCTAAAGATGATTATGATACAATGAACTTACGATTTGATTTAAAATAACGTTGCCCTCTGATGCAACAGAAAGCAGTGGAGTAGCAGAGAATATTAGGGCCCCCTTTCAAACTCAGGTTTTGGGCCCCAAACCCAAATACATACTTAGTGTCAGTCAAGCTTAGAGCCCCTAGAGTCCCTCCCCCCCCCCCCCGCAATGCGGGAGTGTACTGTACGCCACTCACACGAAAACTATTGAATACAGACCTCGTAATTTTGAACCACAATCAAGTGACGAGAACTATACCTTTTGTGGCCCCTCATTCTTCTATCTCATCACACCAATGGGAAGACTTATTCTTCGTAGAAGAAATCATGGGACACATAGAACAGGCGACTCTTTTTTGAAGAAAAAAAACGAAAATTCAGAAATAGTGCAGCAAACTATGAACTGTGAAATTGAAAAAGCTGTTTGAATTCGAGGAAAGACATTCAGGGAATTAAACAACTTAATAATACGAATTGTACGGTGTGCCCTTATTCACTTCTCAAAGCGATAAATCGAAATATAAAAAAGAGCAGAGTTAATTGCAAACGTGGACTCATAATTTAAGAAATATACGGATATACAGAAACTTGTTCAATTAATGTATATACTTTCGCATAAAAAGAAGAAACTAAACATATAAATTATTTGAAAATATCATGATAATGGAGAAATATAAATGCATCTCGTTCCTTTATTTTGTTGAAGGTCAGTGGCAGCGTATCATGTTTTACACCACAAGTTCGAGGTTAAAATTCCAGGCTGGGCATTGGAAACTAAATACTGGGGATTTCGCGTCAGATTGACCACCTGACCAGAACATCTGCTCACGCACCTCAGCACACAAGGTCACGTATACTAAGATGGCACAGTATGCCTTGGCCCTCATGGGCTGTTGCGCCACTGAGTTTAGTTTTTTTCCTTTGGATACATTATAAGGAACACGCTCTTCTCTCAACCCCGTCTAGAGGCGTGGGAGGAAGTGAAGGATACTAGCCATAATTTTTATCCAGTCTATTTATTAAACACACAAATTATCAACAGACAGAATTCCAATAATTCAAACTAGAAAAGATGTTCCTAATAAGAGAAATAGGAGATTAAAGAACGAGAGACGCGAATTATGAGAAGACTTCTTATATCTCGATCCTTTTTTTTTTTATGATCAATTCGCTTCTCTAAATATCTGAGTTATAATTTAACTATGGTGACCAATCGTCACTCTAATATCTTCAACTATCTAATCGCTGAAACGTACTAGATGTAGAATAATACCTGATCGGTAGCAATCTCTCCTCTTAGTCAGATTCTCTATGTCTCAATCTCCATATAACTCCTATCAATCTAACTAGCTTGAAAACCTCTGCATATCCCGGTTGCTTCTTCAAAGGGTTGGTTGTGATTAAGTTCAGCTTGATAGCCCAAAGATTTCCCAAGAGGTTTAGAGGAAGGACGCGGATAGATCCGTCATAACATTAGTTAGTAAATGGTAAAAAAAAAGAAACATTGAGGGGGAAAATCAACGTATAGTTTCATCAGACCCTTAACCTTGATTCTTTATAAGAAGAATACAATTTTCTTTAACTTGTAACTGTGTCGAGGTTAAGCTAGAAAACTAAAATATCAGGAAAAAGGAGTATACATAAACGAACAGTTAATCGTATTATAAATTAACGCTATTATGAATGAAAACGGTTTGGTTAAATTCTTTTCCGTGTCAGTTATGTAATGAAGTGGGTCTAGTAATGATTCATTACACTCAGGTGACATGCACACAATAGAGATGTTATATAATTAGGTTACGTTACGTTACAAAAAAAAAACTATGTATTGTTAAGTAAATACTGCTTTGCACACAAGCTATTTTTATCTTTCACAGTTTACAAGATGATCAATCATTTCTTCAGATGTAAAAGTTGCGTATATATATATATATAATAAAATTTTACTGCGGATTATTTTTTTAAGTACTCCATGCATTAATCACCTATTGTATCAATCATTTTTCTGCGATTAACATTTAACTGTGTTTCATAATGCTATACTTTTTTTGCAGGAAGTAGGAAAGAATCACCGAATTTCTTACTGCGTATTGCAAGCTGGTTGTCTGCAAGTGGTCTACTGACTTACTGCTAGTTTGATTTATTTAATTCTCTTATTTCTCCGAATATTGTTGCCTCTTTTTATGCGCAGACCCCAGACAGACAAAATGGAAGGTTTTTATTCGATTTTATTCTCTCCTTGCCTCATTGCAACTGAATTCGTTAACATTTTAATCCTAGAGTTTGAAAGGTCGCGTCAATTTTTCTACACACCAATTTCCGCATTTTAAAAATAAAAAAAGAACGAGGAAAAAAATAATTGCTGTTTTTTGACAGCCCCACCGCCTTTTGGGGAAGGTGGGGAAAAAACGAAGGTGAAAATTTCTTTAGTAGACATTGGATATAAAAGTTGTTACGTAATTTTTTCCTAACTACAATGCAATGCGCTGTCACGCAAATTTTAGTTATCATGGCTTTTTCCCTCCCCCCCCCCCTCCTAATTACGGATTCTTTGCTAGGTTAGAGCATTTCCGAGATTTTTTTTCCTCGACTTGATTTGGAAACTGGTTATTCGAGTAACAACAAAAATCATTTCATTTTACATTGTAATGCAAAGCTAGAAAGAAAAATACCCGAAAGAAGAACACTACTACTAGAAAAAAGGAAAGTTTTAATCAAAATATAGTTCTCACAATTTCCCCTAAAATTGTGGAATTGATTTCAAATTGTTTCACTCGTACAAATTTTTGTCAAGTGCTAAACACAAATATTATATGTAGTCAACAGACTTGAAGATGGAAACTGTTCAATTTTTATATAACCTACAAAATTTTTTACTTAATCGTACATAAATTCTCTATATCTATTCCTATATCTATATATATAATAATAGAAATATTGCACTGTAATATGACTTTACAAAATGATGGCAACAGTAATATTTAAATTAATTAATAACTAAATTCTTAGAATTTAATTCAAGGTACGTGATGTTTTTAATATGAAAAACCTACACTCTTAGGGGTATCTGGAACAGATGTTAAGAGAGTGGCCCTAGGAAAGTTTCACCATAAATTTAACATTATACAATACTCTATTTTTTTTTAAATGAAAACATTAATATTAGAGCAATTAATGAATTTCTCTTCAGATTATATTATGTCCTTTTTTTTCTGAGGGGAAAAAAAGAGCTTTTGGCAATCCACTAATTAAAAAAAACGAAATTTTTAAGAACACTTCAAGGTTTATTTAAATTTTGTATAAAGTGTTCAATTTTTAATATTTTAATTTATTTCAGGTGATTTATATTTCTGGGCTCCTTGGGAACAAAAGTTAGTATGGAATTGGAAATCTGACTTTTTACTGAATTTTAACAATTATTTTCATAGCTATGCCGGGTAAAAAAAAATATATAAAAATTCTGAAAATATTATCTTTTGTACTTTTTTTTTAAAGGAATAGCAAGAATTTTCAGGTTTTAATCAATACTAATGAAAATATTTATAAAAGCTATAGATTTTATTTTTAAGAGTTTGATTCATTGCTTTTTAATGTCACATTTTGAAGCTATTCTGGGCTATTGGGGACGGACGTCGTAATTTTGACCCGCGGTCAAGCGACGAGGGCTGCACCTAAGCTGGTATCTTATATTTCAAACTTTCACATCACGCTTATCTCGAGGAGAAAAAAAAAAGAGATTATATTTACAAACATTAAAAACGCTTGATAAATACATACTTAAAGTTTATAAACGTATAGGTTTTGACAACAAGAAGAAAAAGCCTTAAATATCTTTAAAACTAATTGGACATCACATCTAGACTTTGGAAGAAAAGCTTCCTGCTTGTCGAAGCTGCCACCGAAAAAAGGATAACCTGGTCATTTTTAGGATAATGTGTAACCTTAAATCAATTGTTAAGCACCCAAAAATTCTTCAAAACAATCAACACTAAAAGTTTGCGATGCAATTTAAAATATATAAGAAATGAAATCTTTTCATCAATCAATGATGGGAATATTTTGTAAACTTTTAAACGTAGAAAATTGTTTAAGTTTTTGGACTACTGAAGCAACAAAAAATTTTCTTTTAATCATAAACTAATGAAAAACGATTTTTTTTTTTAATTCATCAAAAGAGATGAACGTAAAAAGGCTTAAGCACTTATTTCACTAATGATTTTCAAATGCTGTACACCTGCGGAAGAAATAAGCAAAACGAAACGAGATGCAAACTGCTTTAAAGCATTAAAAAAAACCTTGAACACAAGTCTTGATTCCGATGATTTGAATAAATGTCATTCGCGAAGGAAACAAATGACATTATAATGAGAGCTCTATCGCAGAAAATAATTACTAATAATGATGGATGGATTTTTTTATATGTTCCGAAATTGCTACAATGTGTGCGAACAAAGAAACAACATTTCCGAGGAGCTTGAGTAGCAAGAAACAAAGTATGCACTCGGCACAGAGATCGCAGAAAAGACTGCACGGACAACAGTTAAGTGTTTAAAAAAAATAAAAACTTCATACTTTTGAACAAAAAGTTTTTTTTTTTTTAATTTTTTGTATACAAATGTATTTTAAAAATGTTTCGATAACGCTTCATTAAGCACTTGTCCATATATTTAATAATATACCGTATTTTTATAAATAAAGCCAAATTCTCTCCTCTCCTCTACCTAAAAAAGAATTTAAAATTATTATTCTGTTCAACAACGATAAGGTTTTGGCTTAAAAACTGTTTACTTATGAATGGGAAATAAAGAAGTATCAATAGATAAATTATAAATGCTTTTTATTAATAGAAGTTTAATGAAACATACAATGTATTTAAAGATTAAATAACCATAAGTCCATTGGGAATAAATGCCTATAAAATAAAATAAAAAATATTTAATAAATGGGGGAGGGATTTTTTTCCCTGTTTTGGTTATGGCTTTGCTTTGGAAAATGCCTACGTGAAAAAAATAGATCAGCTCATACTTAAAATACCATTTTTTTTATTGTTTCCTGAAGTGCTAAAAAATTAGTAGAAAGAATAGTTTCACACACTAAGTCTTTTTTATGAAAAAAATTAAATTAATACTTTTGCATAATGTTCATTTGAAAAACTCTTTATTCGCCACTTTATTTTCTTTTAATATTTGGTTTTCTAAACAATAACGTCTCTGTGTGTGTGTTATTCTTTTTTTTTAAATATACATTAATAAATTATTGACGAATAGTTAAAATATTGCTTATATTTTAAAGTGAAAGAAATCTTTTTTTCCACATTTAATTACTTGTTAAATAATATTGTGCACTTAATATTTCAATTCCTTCTTTATGTGTGAAAAAAAAGTGTGTATTCTTTCTCTCTCATACATATGCGCTTAATCCTTTCTTTCCACTAGAGCGAAATTGGCTTTTAAATTACTTATGCTGTGAATTCAATTCATTAAATAAAAATACTAAATTAGTATACATAAAATATAACTAGATTAAAATATTTAAGATTTTTTTTTCACGCAAATTATCTTAATTGATAATTAAGGTTGTACTTTGAAGCTACGCGAGGGTTATTGGAGATGGACACTGTCGTTTTAAACATCGGTCAAGCAATAAGGACGACACCTGAGCTGATGCCTCCCCCCCCCCCCCCAATTTGATTAAGATTGATTTTACAATAAGTTTATTTGTGTCTTCTTAACAAAAAATTTTTACACAACTAAAAGCACGAATCAATATTTCTACATCATTCGCAACAAAATCATTATTTTTTAAATCCTAAATGTGTGTGTCAATTCTCCTCTAGCCCCCATTAAAATTTTTTAAAAAATGGCAGTTGTGTGTTGTAATGAGAGGCATTTCATTCTCAATAAAATACTGGCTGAGGGCTACAGGCAATGAAACTCGTAATGCTGAAACATGATCAAGTGCCGAAAAAGACACCTCAACTGGTATCTTACTCTCCAAACTTCTTCCACGCCACCATTAGGGCTTATATCCTCTTTATATTTAATGTTCATTATTTGATCTATTATTCAAATCTCTTTGAATAATAGATCAAATAATGAAACAAATCATTACAATGCATCTCTAACCATTGAAATTAATATTCATATGACTTTTACGCACACATTTTATAGCACTCAAGCAAAATTCTTGACAATTCTACAGCAGTGATTGTCAGGATTTGATCTCTCTATACATTTACTTCTTAAGATATCCGACTACCTGCGACAATTTTTTTTAAAGGGAGATATGGGGATTTTTTGTTGTTTTTAGATATGGTTTAGTACATTTTAAGAAAAATATACTAAAATTAAGAAGATAAAAAGAAATTATTATTACTAAGATGTGGGGAAAATGGGTAAAAATTTACAAAAAAATAACATAAACAAGGCCCATTCTGTACCAAAAGTTTATGAACAAATTTTCAATTCTGATGTGTTGCTTGGATATTCATTTTTGAAATGATCTTCAGGATACGAGATATTTTAATTTTTACAAAAACTAAAGCACTTTATCTTAGTTATTGTATGAAATTGCTAAAAAGTGAGTGAGTGAATATTAACGTTTCGCTACACGAGGGCTTTTGGGGACGGTCCGCATAATTTTGAACCATGGTCAAGTGACGCAGACGACACCTGAGCTGGAACCACCCTCTTCTAACTACCACACCACACCAACGGGAGGACGTTTGAGCTCTCGACAGATTTAACGTGCATCGCTCCCCTACACGGCGGGTCTTCAGTGGTACTGGGATCGAACTCGTGACATGCTAGCCACGATCCGATGCCTAGACCACTTGGCTACCGCGGCCTATGAAATTGCTTAAAAAACAGTGATTATATTCACATATGGGTTTGTAAATTTTGTGATAAAACAGTGATTGAGAAATCTGAGCACTTCTAAGCTAAAGCACTTCTACTATTATACAGAACATACACAAAAAATTTCAGATAATTATTTTCGAAGCTTTTTGAGAAATCGCCGTCCCCGTTTGAGCATTTTCAAAAAAAAAAAAAAAAAAAACGCATTTCGAGTAAAACGCGTTTTAAAGTATGACATCTTGCTTAAAGTAATGGCAACTGCTTTTACTAAGACACTTGTAGTATTGTCGTGACTCGGTCCTATTTTGGACCCCGTTCACTCCGCCCGGCGCGTCTCTAAGTGTGGGAGGAAACATATCATCACCAACAAAAGCCATAATAACAATTATGTTTATTCAGGACTGACAAACATATAAACAATCACAAGTTTAATCATAAGTAGAAGCCTAGGAGTGATTCCCTAATACGTCTATTAATCCTAACACTCACTTCTAATATTCAATTCTAATATTCAATTCTAATATTCAATTCTAATATTCAATTCTAATATTCAATTCTAATATTCAATTCTAATATTCAATTCTAATATTCAATTCTAATATTCCCGTCTAGTAATCTCGGCTATCAGAATGGACAAGGAGACGAATACTTGCTAACCTCAGGTCCGTACTGAATCTATTTTCTTCAGTGGCTAATCTAACAATTTACTCCTATAATTTATATCTGTCACGCGCGCTAAGTTCGTGAAGTAATTCACCGACGATACTTACATGCAGCTTGGCAACTCCTTCTCCCCTACAATTACAAAATCTAGACTTTATATAGTCGAACTAATTAACATATAACTATCTCGTGTTTTTCCCGAAGAGGCTGTGAAATAGTATAAATGCTGGCTCCAAAGTTTCCCAAGAGGATTAGTATTGAAATCTCGCGGATAGCCCCGTCACAGTATTTGTTCTAGTGAGCAGAAAATAATAAACTTGGCATTTTTATAAAGCTAATGAGATGGCCTATAAAATAAAATCATAAAAAAATGTCAATTTTTGACAAAATTCACAATTTTAGGGTAGTCGGATACATTAACCGCCTATTTATTTTTATGCATTTTTTAATCGTAAATAGAAGTCAGGCTCAAGCAGTAGTATTCGAAAAACTTTAGCAGCTTTTGTATATGAGCGATTATATTAATGCGAATGCTTCAAAATTATAAACTGATAACGATGAGGTGACTCTTGAATAAACTTGTGATTGACTAGCTTTTTACCCGCGGCTCCGCTTGCGTTGATGTCTTTAAATAACTGTCAAAGTCGTAATTATTATCATTAGAAAGTAAATAATAAAATATGGTAATTTTTTATTGCTTGACTGAAACCAATAAAATTCAAAAATTCTAAAATTGAGATTAGTTTAAAAAAACTGAAAACGCAATTTATTATAATAATAATTAACAACAAAAATTCAATAACTTAAACTATTAATATCTTTAAAAATCGAAAGCATCTACGTTTAATATATAATTCCTCTTTAAAAGTGCTCAAAACAGAATCTTATTCTAAGATGCTACTGTATACCATATTATATGTTCTTCCGTCAGTTGCAAATATGTGAAGATTTGGGCATTGGGCACACCGATCAGGTTACATATAGTTAGTTGGCCATGGGAAAACATTGCTTTTCCAAATGCACCCCTGCTACCTGAAATGTTAGCTTTGTTAAAAACAACAGTAAAATTGGAAATTGAACTTGTTTGAATTGAAATGGTAGGTCAGTGGGGATACTTGGAATTCGAGGTATGATAACACTATCCCTTTTCATGACAAATGTTCAAATATTGGCACCAAGTATACTATGCATCAGTTTTGTGATCCAAAGCCTCGTTCCTTTACGTAGTCGAGGAGCATCGAAATTTTGCATAACTGGTACATTTAGTTTTAATTGAAGTTTATGTGAGGGTACACCCGAATGTTCAAGTGAATTAAAGAACTCCGTGGGATATCAAGTACTTTGTTCTTTATCCATAATTGTATTCATTGATAAATATTTCTTCTTTCCCCTCTCCCCCTCACGTCGTTTAAAATTTCAATGTTGATTTTATGGACAATGTCATTGTTAAGCGCCAATATTGATCTTGCGCGCAACCACTGATTCTAATTTAAATTTTGTTGCAAGCCCGGGTAAATTTGAGCAATAAGATTTACATCATTTTCTTCTACATTACAAAATTCTCTGAAAGTAAAATATAATCTCCAGCATTTGCGTCCAAACATCCATAACCGATTTTCAATTGCGTCTCTGCATAATGTTCCTAATCTACGCCATTATGAAGATGCACTCTGATATTCGTTTTCAGAGTGAATTTTTCATCTTTTCCCCATAAGCTTGAATTCACCAGCCAATATATAATAAAGCTACCATCCCTTCTATAATATCTGTACTAACTCGTAAATCCTGAAGAGTCCGATTTAACACTTCTATAGCTTTCTTGTGAGGCATCGTACTTTCATCCCACGCTAAAAGCTTACATTGAGGAAGCATCCAGCCTTAAGAGCTATTTTTCCTGAAATTTCAGATGAGTGAATCTTCAAATGCAAGATTAAGCGATAATTTTAAAACGGAATGTGCAGTACAACCGTTGGTCAGTAAAATCGCGGCTATACCAGAAGAAGCCATAGCAACTGCTATCTTCTAGATTTTTCTGATGGTCATTAATAATAAGTTTAGCAAAAACGTTTTTCCTGTTCCTCCAGGGGCTTCGAGAAAAAAGAGTGCACCACTGCCGGATTCTATTTTGTGTAATACTTGTTGAAAAACGTGACTTTGTTCTGGAGTTAATATAGGGATAAATTCTGTTGCTTGGATATTGCAATACTATAAAATTGTAGTTTAATTCTCAAGTAATTTCATTATCGAAGCCATTTCCGCCGACACGTCTAGAGCTAATCATTCCAAAATCATGTAGCTTTTTCCGAACCATTCTGAAAACCTTTATTGCGTTTCGTTGTAGATGTGTTCATTTAAATGCATATTTGGTTGTTTTTCGTCGCAAAATATCTTCCACCATGTAGTCTTTGTACTTATTCCAAAAGGTTTGAGGATTAGAAAGACCGAAGATGAAATAAGTATTGCGTAAAGCTCCATCCTCCTTCGGCGAGTGACATTGTATGGATAATTAGGTTAAAAAAATTCAAAGTAATAAATACTTTTAAAACTAATCAAACTAATCGAAACTACTAAAGTAATCAAAACTTTTTATGACTGTCAATTAATATTACCTTAGAATTTTCAGTATCACGCGCGTGCAATTCGCTGAAACTTTATTTCGTTTCCCTCTTTAAAAAGTGGGAGAAAATTTGCATTAAAATATCTGGGATTGTCGGAATGGAGAACTTATTAGCCAACTTGGCGATATTTCTCAAAGTTTGAGATTGACATTTAACAAACGTAACGTAATAAACGTTAGACGTTTAATAAAAAACCATTTAAAAAATTGCTTTTTGTAAAAATGCTAAATTACACTGTGTTTCAGTTATTTGTTATAAGTGTGAGAAATTTTTATTAAAATCCCATTGTTGAACAAATGCATAATTTTGCGCCAACTTTTGGCGGGGAGTAAGCAACGTCAACGTTTTACCCGCATAGTTCCCGTAGGAATATGGAGATAAAATATATCTTATGTTACTCGCTGATAATGTAGCTTTCCATTGGTGAAAGAATTTTTAAAATCGGACCAGAAGTTCCCGAGATTAGCCGGAACAAACAGACAGACAGACAAAAATTTTAAAAATTGAATTTTTGATATAAGTAACTTATATACCTTTAAATGCATTTAACAAAAAGTTGCTAATTTGAAATGACAAACAGACACTTCAATTTTATTTATTTGTATAGATATCGTTAAATGAATCATTAGAGATAGTAATTATATACGAATTTAAAAGGAGGTTTTGTATGTATATATAGTGGAAGTGTGTACTCTCTAGATTTCTTTTCAACAATCATGTACGCCTTAGAACAGGGTTCTTTAATTTTAATCTTCATAAAAGTTCATCAGCCCCCATATACAAAAATATAAATATTATTCAGCCCTCTTGCTTTGTTTCTATCCGAAAACAATTTTTTTATGAATATTTTTATTATTTTTTTAATATAAATCCTTAATACTCACCGAAATAAAATTGTACTCTGCACTCTAACAATGAAAATTGTCACAGATACAGAAATAAATAGTCAAAGATTTTAATTGCGTTCGGAAACATCAAAATAGTAGTTTTGATAAAATTTAAATTTAAAAAAAAAAACAAGCTTACACAAATTTTGGTACATAAAGAGATACGAGGTTTAAAATATACAATTCAGATCTACTTCGCTATTCATTTAAAGGTTAAAGCACCGATTCTTAACTTGCAATTGCCGCAGATCCCTTTTATGCATCAGATTGACATCGCGGACCACCAAGATTTTGAATACCCTTCGCGGACTTAATGCTTTTGATTGAAATACATGTTCTAGTAAAGTTTTTTCAATAAGGGTAACTTAGCGATCGGGTCTTGGATGACATATCTTTTAATTTTTCCACGAGGCCTTTTCAGAGTTTGTAAAAGAGAAAAATCTTAATAAACACATGAGAGAATTCGCGGACCCCCTAGAAAGACGCTGCGGACCCCCAGGGGTGCGTGGACCACAGTTAAAGTACAACTTTGTTGAAGAGAAACATCACAGTGAGTGAATATTAATGTTGCATTATTCAGCTATACTTCGAGGGGTTTGGGCGACAGATCTCGCAATTTAACGCCACAATGAGAACCACGGTCCTCAGTTCGGCTTGCTAAATTGCAATAATTCTTCTTCTTTGGGATATTATAATTTGGATAAAATATAATATCTATTTTACGTTATTGTTGTTTCTACTTTTATTTTTCATGGCACCTTTAATCAATTCTACCAATAAATCTCTTTAAAAGCCCAACCCACACTTCCTTGTATTTCATTATAACAAGTGGTAACATTTAATTGGGCAGATACGATATATAATATTTAAAAATAAATAAAATTACATCTGATAATTTTCACGCCTGCTTTTTCTCGCCACGGTTCTTAAATGTACTTAATGTTACACAATTTTGTGTAATAGTCATAATATTGAAACACAAAAAGGCCAGCTGTCTTCCCCAATAACATTATACACCAATTATGAAAAAGATACAGAGAGCATTTATTTTGATTTCAAAATAAAGCTTCGTTATTTTCTGAAACTGTACAGTAAACCTGCGATTGTAAGCCAATTATAGATCATAAGCACCTTGTTTATATTTCCAAACGCTCAAATGATGTATATTATCTTCGGATTCTTCAAACAAACAAAAAGCTAAACCATTTACAAATTGTTCCGCTTATGATAAAATTATATATTTTGAGCAAAGAAGGAACGCAGCTTATTTGATGTAGTGTAGTACTTAAAAATAGTAAAAGAGGGATGGAAAACATCTTTGATTAACGTTTTGTTCAAAATTTTGAATACTTATTTTATAAAAAAAAAAAAAAAACATAACGAATTTAAAATTTAAGAAAATTTCATTATTTGTTACGTGTTGAAGTAAATATTAAAATTTAAAAAAAAAAACATTTTATACTTTCAAACAAAATACAAACTTAAAACTGAATAAGCTACAATTATTTTGAAAACGAAAGTTCTTTTTAAGTACATGAACGGGGAGACTCGAACTTCTTTTAAGAGAGATTATTTGAAATAAATAATCGACCATGTGTTTAAAGTTAACAACCAGTTTTGTAATTCTCCACAAACCATACAAACAAAAAAAACTTTGAATTTATATAGCAGAGAACATTTTAAAAAATTGCTTTTAAAAAAAAAGCAGAATGGCATTTTTTAATACTCTCGAGCAGTTCAAAATTTCGTAAGGTAATTTTTCTTAGTCATCTTGTCAAATAAACAAGTGTTTAGGATTAGCGCGTGAAATGTAATGCAAAAAGAAGAAGAAAAAACATTTGAATATAGAAAAATATATTTAAAATTAAAACGTTTTCGAAATATTATCAATTTTAACTTTTATATATTTTCTAAAATTTCAAATATTTCTGTTTAAAATGATATACTATACGAGAAAATAGAATAATTAGAAACATTTTTATTTATTTTTTAAATGAAGCTACTCCTTGACGATTATCAAATGAGCTCTGCTAGGAGCACCTCTGTTTACTCTTGCATAAGTTCCTGATGATCTCGAATCCATATTATGTTTAAGTGAAAAAATTAGAGTGTATTGGCTATATCCAAAAGTGAATGGGTACACGTCTTTTGGATCTTAAAAGCAAAAACAGAGGGGGGAAAAGTAGTGATGGAAAAAGCCTAAGTTGTCGTAACCGACTCACCGACATTTTAAAATCAAAAATTGAAAGATAGTATGGTATGGCTTTTAGAAATAATATAAATGACCTACACAGCACGAAAACTGCTGCTTGGGCTTTTTATTTCTCTCCATCTCTTCTTTTCAAACTAGAACTCTCAGTATGGATTGTGTCCTACGGGTATGAATTCATGGTGCAAGTTTCAAAAGGCAGAAGGTGAATGCAACGAAAGGCACTATGATCATAAACACGTACACACGTGCTATATACCATAATGAATTAAATGAAGCCAATTTTTAGAGATCTAGGTGATCCTATTTTTTTTTAAAAAATGTTTTACATGGAAAGACTTAGAACCCCCCCCCCCTTAATGAATCAGTTAATTACATTATATGTCAGTGATTCCCAAATCTACATTTGTGGAATTAAAAACTCCAAAATTAGGGGTAAATATAGCATAGTTCAATACGAGTCATGTAGCAAAATTAATGATCTTAAAACATTGTGTATTGAACCAAATTATAACTGTGTGTCATGCTTCAAAAACTGGATGCACTTAGGATTCATGTAGCTCAACGAAAGCATCTTGGTCACGAAAAAAGGCTAAATTGTTAAAAATAATGAAAAAATGAAAACTAAAAGATTCTTTTGTAGGAGCAGAGAGTAAAGAAAATGCTTCATATGCTTCTGGAAAGGGCTGAAAAAAAGTAAATGCTCAAAAATTACAAATTTTTACTTTAAATCTTGTTTTCTCAAAATGTAACATTTTACACTCTTTGTGTACATTTTTCTCAAAAACTACTTATTATACAATTCTCAAATTTTAAATGAGCATACTTTTAACACGTTTACACATTTTAATTGAGGGAATTAAGATGTATCTGGTAAACTCTTTTAGATAAGGCTTTTTTAAACTAAATTTTAGGGAAAACATTTTAAACAAAAAGACAAACCGTTAAGTTAAAAGTTTTATTGATAGAACAAATAACCCCTACAGTAAAAATTTTATCCATGAGAAGCAAGTAGTTTCTGAGAAAAAGGACACACATAAAGGGTTCCTATGGACGTGTCGGGCTCCCTTAATAATTATTAATTCCTGGATTCAAAACAAAACGTCTTCGCTGAATTATATAAAAATCTCTTATTCCAAGCACATAAATGAAAAATGTTGCTGAAAACTATTTCATATTTCTGTTTTATGATTTTTCTGTAGATATGGAAAACTAAAAACTCTTTTTCCAACTGCGCATTATGTAACAAAATTTATTAGAGCACTATGACTTACAAATTCTTTGCACCCCGTTGAGTCCAAGATGGTAATGTAACTATGTAGAGCGTTGGACATTAAAGATTGAATTAAGAGTGTAAAATCGGGATTGGGTTCTCAATAACGTCTCGCTTTAGCGTGTCAGGTATTTATTAACTTAAGTTAGGTTACACAAAGACAACACATATCCTTGACAAAAAATAATGGGCAAAGAACATGGACGGTTTTTTCATGGCAACCGCATTCTTTCCTCACCTGACCTTAACTGAAGATCTATGGTCGCTAGAGGGCGCTTCTACATTTGGTACAGTCAGTTAAAGTTATGACAAGAGCGGTTACAACTAAAAAAAAATAAGCGCTGCAAAGTAATGGTATTTCCAAAGTTAATTATGTTAATAAGCTGTGGAAATTTAGAAGCAAGTCAAATGGTGATCTCATAACGCTCCTGTTTCAAAATAACAAGACGTGTAAGATGTGTTTAAAAAGAATAACTTTGAAATTAAGAGATATTGAAAAAATGTTCATATACACAAACATTCATTAAAGTGTGGTGACTTCATAGGAGACTTTGGCCTAGATTCCAGTATGTGTTCTATGAGCTCCCATACGTTTCATAAAGTTAAATGGAAACTCTTTAACCTTTAAAGATTTAATTTTTGATTTAAAGGAATAAAAAAGTTATTTTAAATATTCTAGTGCTTCTGCGAGAGAAAAAAACAATTACAGCCACATACATTAAGTTTGAATTGAATGTAAAAGCTTGTACTCAAGATAAACAGACATAAAACACACACCATTCACAAGAAAACAAACTATTTTGATCATTTCTTGTCAATAGCTAGTTAGTCATCATGAAGCCATTCAATTTGCTAGCTACGGAGAGAATGAAATCTCTCTTTTTGTGCATTCGGATGTCGTAATTGTTCGTTGAGATTCACATGGAGTAAGATTCAGTAAAAGGTAATGGAGTGTTGCTGACGCTAAATGTTTTTCCCGAAAATTTTTATTTTATCCAACAAACTGTATGGTTATATAGAACCTAATATAAAAATAAAATTATATAAACATTAGTATTAATTTATCTTAATTAAAATGAAGAAGTTTGCTGAATTTCTCACCTTCTCTAGCAAAATGCGTTATTATAATAATTTAAATAATTGGTAAGAAAATATTTTGCATTTTGAAAAGTGCATTTTTGCAAAATCTCGAATGATTGACAAGTTTAACTACCTATATAAAAAATTCAATTAGAAAGGAAGGATAGCATTATCAAAAACAATAAGTTTATAAACTTGAATGGTGAATGCGAGAAGAAGAAAAATGGGTTTTTGTCATGTCACAACGAATTAAAATAAAATAAAATATACTTGCATTGGTGAAAACACCCGAAATAAACACTTGATATAAAATGACATATTATAAAAAGTCCTGAATAAACATTGATCCGGAAAGCAATCTGATGTTATTGAGTTAAGGTTGTAAAAGGGCAATGTAGCGGACTATTGGCAACCCCCCCCCCCCAAATATCATTATACTAAACCACTATCTGATAAAGGAGCTATATGATGGGTTTCTCTCCGAATAAGTTTCGTAAGGATTTTGAAGCCCTACGCACGATCAAATGCGTTGCAGGCCATATTATTCTGTATGACGCTCTCTCTAGAGAGAAACCTCGCAATCTTATTTAACATTTAATCCCGACATTGGTGTTTTCCCATCTTACATATAAATTTAATAGCCGGTTTACCCAGTTCTTTGCACGGGTGAATTGAAAAATTTAACATTCGAGAAAGAGGGGGGGGGGGAATATTAATGAGGTCAAAAATTATTTAATATTTTGAATAGATCAAGTAAACTGCAAATTAAATTCTAAGAAAAGAACGATTTAGCAAATGAAATACCTTAGCCAAATAAATATGCATTTCTGAATTACCCGTATTTTTCAAGTTCATCTGTCACCTAATAGAAAAATATTATTAAAGTCTAGTACATTCTTATATTTTACGCCGTTGTGGGTGGCGATTTCCACAAAACCCATTTAAAAAACCTACTGGGGCCGTGGGTAGCCTAGTAGTTAGAGCATCGGATTCCAGATCGGAGAGCCTGGGTTCGATGCTCAATGCCACCAAATACCACCGAGTACACGCGGAGTACGTGCTCGTTAAATCAGTGAGTCCGAAAGTCTTGTGGGCGGTCGCAGCAGAAATCACGAGTGCAGGGGGTTGGAGACTATTTCGCTCCCCTCCAGTTCCATACCTAAATTGTGGAGGTGTAGATAGATGGAGTCGCCATCTATCTTTAAGAAGTCGAACCAGTCTCACAGGCTCTGGCAACTTTCATTCCTTCCCGAAGGGAAGGAAACAACAACAACAAACCTACTCAACAAAAAGAAACAAGCTTGTCGAATTTCAAGTCTATCAGCCTGATAGTTCCGGAGATCTTTTGATAAGCGAGTGAGTTGTTATAGTGCCAATAACACCAATTGAAGAAACTATTTTGAGTACTTGAAAATGCTTAAAGGTACCATGTGAATAAATACTAGGAACATTTCAAGTACACCACATGAATTATGCCAGTGAACGACCTCTTTAAATATAATTATTCCTACACGAAAGTGGATGTTCCTTGGTGTTCACAGGAGTGTAACAGACACCTCAATCTTGATAGCAGTTCATCCGACATTCAATTTCTTCGCACGCTCCCATGCGTCTGTATATCGGTGACGCACACAATCTCTGTCCGATACCATCATTGAAGATACAACCTATTAATCGACGTAATTCCGAATCATCGTTCGCACTGTCACTTGGATGTCCATGAAAAGATTCACTGGTCCGGAGACTTCCTGTTCCGCCTTTTCCTTCACCAATCTTATCTTCCAGAAACGGAAAACTGCAATCACTCAAGAATCCACGGACACGCGAGCTATTTTAGCACACCGCGGGAGAAAAAAAATTGGGCGATATGTTGCTGTCAACACAAAACAAAAGGAAAAAAAGATACGCACCAAAAAAAAAAAAAGGTTTGGGGATCAGATGATTCGGTACAAGAGTAATTTAAAGGACGGTGAAAGATTGATTATGATAGGACAGAGGTGAAATTTTTCACGCTATATACAAGTGGACCGAGGACAATTTCCCGTGAAACATAAGCGGACTGATAACATTTTCTTATTGATTTTTTTTTATATACATTTGTACTATTTGTATTTGAAAGGCAGTTTCTAGAAAGTGTATAAGTAGGTATGTAAAGCAGTGCTGTGATGGTCGATTTTCACAGACATTGCGACTACTATTCTAGATATCTATAAAGTAAGAGAATCATGACAAATATAATGTTAACAAATCATGATACAGTGACATTCTACATCATATACATCTATTACGACATCATTACACAAAAAGACCCATATGTATCCCACGTTTGCCATGAAAAATGGGAGATACTGTCGCACTTACTAGACCTTTTCATTAATCAGAAAAGCTTTTTTAGTATATATTTATCTCTGTTATCAAGAGCTAGTTCCTTACGGCACACGTGTCTTCCTATATTTCAAGTAAACGAATTGTGTGAAAGGCTAATCGCAGCAGTGGCGCACACAAAGGGGGTGTCCTGGGGGTCCGGACACCCCCCAAAGCCCTTGAGTTTTTTTCGATTGATGACAATCCTATGTATATATAACGTAAAATTTAATTAAGTACTTGTAATTAACAATTTATTTTATTAGTTAATGCAATGATTAATTCAATAATTAATTTTTTTACTGCTTTTTGTTAACAAAATCGCCAAAATTGGAAGAATCAACTGGTGTTGCTTTGAGGTATGATACAAGTTGGAGGATTTTCGACCATGGAAAAAATTTTGTGTGCGCTACTGAATCGCAGGTACAGCATATTTTCAAATTCGGCTGATTCAAATCCTATACTTTTCTCTCACATTTCTCATTGTTCTCTAAAACTAGGCTAACATTAAAAGTATCAATATATATTTCCATATCTTTTAAAAATACAATGAGAACTCAGGGAAGATGTTAAAAATCTGTACTTTTTATATTTAACAACCAGTAGCGCACACAAAAAATTTTTTTCAAGGGGGGGGGGGGAGCCCATGGTCGAAAGTCCCTAACTCGTATCATACCTCAAGACAATACCAATTGATTCATCTGATTTTGTCGATTTTGTTAACAAAATCGACAGTAAAAAATAAATTATTGAATTAATAAATAGTATTAATTAATAAAATAAATTGTTAATTGCAAGTACTTAATTAAATTTTACGTGTTATATATATAGGATTATCATCTGTCGAAAAAAACTCAAGGGCTTTGGGGGGGGGGTCCGGACCCTTAGGACACCCCCTTGTGTGCGCCACTATTAACAACTCTTACATAAGATCGTTTGGCTTAAATATCATCGTTACTATCTTGTGGGTTATCAAATTGCTTTACACAATATTCATCATGAAAATGAAGTATTATCTCAAACTGAGGGAGGATTGAGGCTTTAAAATAATATATTATAGGATTTTCCCAAGATAAGATGATTAAAAGTAGATTTTTTACAAAATACAACAGAACAGAATACTTGATCGATACAAATTATAAATTAATTTTAGCAGAGAACCACACACACAAAGACAATTTAGCTATTCACATATTTTATGGAATTTAATAAAATTTCTCTTACTCTCTATTCTGGCATAAAATGTGTTACTCCAATATTAAGAATATAACAACCCAAGATTAACAATTCCTATCTATCTTCTCACACAGTAAAATTTTTTAAAAAAATATTTAGTTAAAACTTAATACATGAAAGAAGGCATGATTATGTATCGCCTACAGTAATACTGCATTGAAAAAAAATCAGCCTACTAAAATATCCTTATATTTTACAAGGTAAATATATTCCATATATTTTATATGTAAAAAAAAAAGATTGCAAGTTTGTCTCGATGTTTTAAAATAAATTTGGTTCTAAAATTTTCAGAAATTGCAACAGTAATTGCAATATGAAAACTCAAAAAGAGGAACCATGTATTCACATTAACAGATTTCGTTTTCAAAATTTCTTTATTGGAATTCTATACAGCAAAAAATATATGAAACAAATCTTTCTTTACAAATCCATTATTTACAACTGAACATGATTTTAAAAAATATATTTTCAAATAAAGGATTTAAAATTTAAAAATCATCGAATCTACGTATTTGATTTATAAAATAAAAAATGGATAGAATGCTTTGGAGTTCTTTTACTAGTACCTTAAATAAAACTTTAAGAAGATACGTTCTTCATAAATTAGTAAAAATATGTTCTGTATTATACCATTTATTTTGGGCATTGCAAGCCTTAACATCCTTTTATAAGTTTCACTTGTATGTAACGGAATCTGTGAACTCAATATTTTTGCCCACTTTAAAATGTCAGGTAAATTCGAAATTTTGCTCACTTGTCCAGGACCAATGACAGTACAATAATTTTATAATTTTGTTTCATTGGCCTGATCAGAATCATCAGGATTAACGATTTCCCATTTTCAGATCTCATCCCACATCTGGCGACTAATATCAGATCCCATTTCCAGATTTGGCGTCTAATTCCAGATTTGGTGACTAAAGATTAAGTTACAACTTAGTTCGATTAAGTATAAAAGGGAGTTTTTTTAGTTTTTTTAAACTATAATTTATTTTCAACAAGAGCAACTATGCTATTATTTTTTAGACTTCAACGTCTCTGTTAGTCTTCCTGATTTATTTACATAATACACATATCATTTTTAAAATTAATATTTGATTTAATTAATTTTTAATTAACGTTGCACAACACGAGGGTGCTTGGTGACGGACCTCCCAATTATTAACAGCAATACACAAAAAGAGGAAGAACCTGAATTAGCACGCCTTCTCCAAACTTACACACCACGCTAATGTTAGGACTAAGAGTACCGACAGATTTAACGTGCATTGGCGTTAATTCATGACCGAACCATTGAAGTTCGACAAAGCATCTCAATCATCAGAACAAATGTTTTACAGAGAAAATTGGGCAAATAATATAGGAACTTAGAAACCTTTTAAGAAAGCAAATCGATGTGAAAAAAAGAGAATAGAGTTTAAATCGACACAAAAAAAAGAAATAAGGAGAAAGTTACTTGACATTTGTTACTACAAATGTCTTAATTTCAATTTATACGAGAAAGAAAACAAAGCCACCATTGTTAAAAGATTATTTGAGGAAAGATAAAGAAAAATAAATAGATTTATGAAAGTTGTTTACACATACAAAAAACTGACGAAATATATCATAAGGAAATAATTAAGGAACAAAAAAAACACGATATATTAAGTGATTTTGCGTCATCTTCGAATAAAGGAATTTGTTTTATTTCTCCAGATAAATTATAAAAATATTTTTCATGGACAATATTTTTTTTTCCATTACAGTCCTCAGATTGTTAATATTAATTACAAGGGGTGATCAAATGAAAAGGTACGAAACGACACGGTGGGTACAAATATAGACTTTATTCAAAATATACACCATAGGCCTGAGCACAACGATCCCACTGATGAACAAGCCGCAGGATTCCTTGTTCCCAGAATTCATGTGGCTGTGACGAGACCCAGTCCTTCACAGTGTCCTTGAGTACGTCGTCCGAGTTGAAGCACTTTCCTTTCAGGTGTTTCTTCAGTGGACCAAACACATGGAAATCGCAGGGTGACATGTCCGGACTGTAGGACGGATGGTCCAAAGTCTCCCATTGGAACTTGTCCAGTTCCATTTGTGTGACTCTGGAGACGTGTGGACGCGCGTTATCATGGAGCAGAACCACACCCTCCGTGAGCAGCCCCGGTCTTTTGTTCTTGATGGACCTGCGTAGGCGTCGGAGTGTCTCACAGTACACATCGGAGTTAATGCTTTTTCTGTGCTCGCATCATTTGGACACCGCTTTTTATAAGAGCCTTTGCTCTCTCCTGCGCATGCGGGCAGTCGCGCATGATCCGATCCCAGTCAGAGTCTCCAATGGCATCCCGAGATGTCTCGCTACATTCTCCCTTGGCGGAATATGCAAATATTTAACTGTTTCATTTTTATGTCGTTTCGTACCTTTTCATTTGATCACCCCTTGTACATCTCCCTACGATTTAGCAAATTTATCAAAATGTCTGTTTTTGGAGAGAAAAAATATAAAATTCGCAACTGCTTTTAATAGTAATGCATTTTTTGAGACGTTCGCAAATGAATGACGACACAACGCTGATGCTGGTGATTATACACACACTCTTCAATTTAATGTTAAATCAATTTTGAAAATACTGATGAACTTCCAGCAAATGAATTTTCTGTATTGGTATTTCCCAATGCTAACTGAAACTAACACACAATACTGAAAAAGAAAAAAAAATATGCATGAAAATCTGTTTTAAGTTTTCCTTTTTTTTTTTTAAGTTATCTATTTGATTTCTCTCCTTGACTTTTTCTTCTCTATTTTTCGTACTTCGAAAGGAAAAAATCAAATGTAGTATATAAAGTTTTAATTCAAATATGACGGCAATTTGTATTACATAACAAATGGAATTTTACATTTTAGTCCTTTCATAATTTAATCACTGACAAAGGTTGCAGCTAATTAAAAATAGGAAAGACATTTTTTTTTTTATGTTCATCATAATTGCAAAAACTGAAATTTGATTTAGTTAAAAGAATATTTTACTTAAAATATTCAATGCGGTGTAATCTAGATTCAGTGTAAGCAGTAGCGCAAACAAAAAATTTTCGGGGGGGGGGGGGGGTCCATGGTCAAAAGTCCACCAACTCGTATCATACCTCAAGACAGCACCAATTGATCCTTCTGATTTTTGTCAATTTTGTTAACCAAAACATAAAAAGTAGATTATTGAATTAATAATTAGCATTAATTAATAAAATAAATTGTTAATTACAAGTACTTAATTAAATTTTTAGTTATATATAAGCCGAAAAAACCCAAGGACTTTGGGGAGGGGGTGTTCGAGCCTCTAGGACACCCCCTTGTGTGCGCCACTGAGTGTAAGTGAATGTTTATTATAACGTCACACTCTAACGCAAGAGGAGAGCTAACGGTGACAGAACGGTTAACTTTGAACCATGATCAAGTGATGAAGACATTACCTGAATTGGCAACCCCTTCTCCAAACTACCACTTTGAACCTCGACAGATTTAACATGCATCACCCCCTTTACACTACGGGTTTTTAGAGACACTAGGGGTCGAACTCATGACATGGCAACCACGAGTTTGTGACCCTGTTCGAAAAATAACACTCTGGGATATGGTCTTTGTTTTATGCAATAAACATTACAGAGGGGGGAGGGGGGGGATTAAATACACATGGGTCAAAACTGTCGAAGTACAAATTCTTAAGCGCAGTAGCTGTGGATTAAACATCAAAAAGAGTTCGATCTGTTACATAAATCACGTAGAGATTTTTAAACATAAAAATTATGTTCAACTCATATTACACGCTAAAACTGCGAAAAAAAATTTTTTTTAATTAGCATCCGAACGAAAAATAGATACGCAATAGTTAAATGACGCAGCCGCCCATCCGGTATAGCGGTTGGTGACGCTCGTAGGGCCTAGGTTCGAATCCCGGAGAAGGCATTGATGTTTGTATTGTAATCCTTCACACACACACACACACACACATGACTTTAAATTCCTTTGTAATGCGTGCTTCATGCTTACTTCTGTAAGCCCCCGTGTGATACTTTGTGGTGCGCGGAGATTTCTAAGTGTTCGCAACAAAACAAAACGAAAATAGTTAAATGAGAAAATACTGTGAATATGTTTCTCGAGAGAATGAGTGATTGAATAATAACGTCGTACGATTCAGCTACACAAGGGCTTTTGGCGACGGACTCGTAATTTTGGACCGTGGTCAAGATAATGTTTCTCAAAACTATTAGGGAAAAATGCAAAGTTCTGTTTTTGTTATGACAAATTCGCGATATTTTGATTTGTGTGCAACAACTCACTTCCCTTTCCCGACACACACACACACACACACATAACATAGAAGAGTTTTATTCATGTTTCTTAACGGTCTTTTTACAACATTTAGGATTCAACTTCTAACTATTCTTCAGCTAGATGTCGGTTATAATATGTTCTAATTTTAAAACAATATTACGCATTCTCTTACATTTTAAGGGTCCCGTAGACTTTTATTTATTTCTTTACTTCATTTATTTATGAATATTTTTTTTTTATTTTTTATTTTATTTTATTTATTTTTTTTTTTTTTTTTTGTATTTTTTAATCTTTGCCAATAGGAAAGGAATGGAATAAAAACATATTATCAACATTTTTAAATATTAGTATACAAGGGGGAAAAAATCAACATAGCTGTTTAAAATAATTCGCTCACCCCCCCCCTCCCCCGTCTTTCTATCTGTTTTTTTTTTTTTTTTTTTTTTCACTGAAAAATGATATGTTTTTCATGGAAAATGTACATATCAATGTGATTCTTCGACGACAGACGGTTTCTTGGCAAATAGCCGATTTAGATTTTTTCCCGGCTAGAAAAGGGGAGAGAGCTGTCAGTTCAATTTGTAAGAACAAAAGCTACCGAAAGTTTTGTTTACATGATTCAAATTTTCTCTCCCTTCCTCCAGTAAATTGCACGATTAAAAATAGTACTTAAAAAATACATAAAGAACGCTAAGAGATATCTATATTTTTGCAATACCTGAAGACGCAAGGAACTGTAAGAAAAACACAAATATAAAAAAGGGTATACATCTTATATTAGATATATATATTATATATATATATATATTATTACTATTATTATTATTATTATTATTATTATAACATCAGGATTAGTATTTTTAAAGTTTAAAGATAATTAAAAATAGTATTCTTTTATAATATATTTGTACTCAGTACCATATGATAAATTGCTACATATATATATATATATATATATATATATATATATTGTTATATACAAATACACATTCACATACATGTTATTCATCCTATTTTAACACTCTACAGCAGCAATTACATGTAATCTTCTTTATAAATTGAGTAATTTATTTTAATATTATTTTATTTATTGTTTTGTTTTGTTTTTTTGTAATAAGAGACAAGTATACGAACGTATTTCGTACAAAAAGCTTATTCTACAATAGTGATCTAATATCATTTTAGTGGCCGCGGTAGACTAGTGGTCAAGGTAACGAAGTGTCCAGCGTGTCATGAGTTCGAGCCAAGAGCCTCTGAAAACCAGCCGTGTTGGGGACGATGCACGTTAAATCGGTCGAGAGCTCAAACGTCCTCCCTTTGGAGTGGTGTGTAAGTTAGGAGAGGGGAGTGCCAACTCAGATATCGTCACTTGAACACGGTTCAAAACTACGAGGTCCGCCCCCAAAAGCTCTCGAGTAGCTAAATAGTGCGACGTTAATATCGAGACTTCGAACCGGAACTGAGCCGAAAACCGGGGAAAACCGTTATTTTGGTCAGAATGAAAACCGGAACTGAACCGTAAAAAAAATATCGGTTTATTTCGGTTCGATATATTTTCAATCATTTTGTTACGTAACCAAAAAAAAAAACTTATCGATATTTTTTAATTTAACGTCAACCACACAATTATCATCATTACTTCTCAATTTTCTGTTTTGATGTTTTCTAGTACTCTTCTGTTTCAGTTTCGCATGAAACTACTCGTAGAAAGCAGATTTAATGCAGTGGAATAAACTAGAAATATAGAGGATTTTTTAAGCAAAATATCAGTCTGAGTTATATTTTTCGCAACTCAGCATGCGGTCCTCCACGGATGTTTGTATAGACTGTTTAGATCAGGGGTGACCAACCTTTTTGGTAAGAGGGCCACTATCTGATGAAAAAAAGTTTTGCGTGTCACTTTAAACTTTTCCAACAAACAAAAGAATATGAAAAGGTTAAAAAACGTTATTTACAGGCTTGTTATGAAATTTTAACGCAAATAGAGCACATATTTTATGCAAGTCTAAGCAGTGGAAATTTAAAAATAATGTAATAAATTATGAACTTAAGTTTTATTGTTAAAATTTTCTTTTCAATTTCAATCAATTATGTTATTTTTTTTAAAAAAATTTTATATACCTAAGTAACCAGAAAAATTAAATTCTAAATTATTATTAAACAATCTGTACTTTCTCAGTGTGGCTTTTTATTTCGTAGATTTTTTACTGAGTCATCTACATAAGGATCAGTTCTCGAAGATGCAAACAGAATCGGATTGTTTTAGATATGCATCAGTTTCTCTTTTTTTTCTCCAAAATCGAGACAAAAAAAGCCAAAGTGTGTTCGCAAAAGAAGATATAAGATCAATCAGAATTGGAAAAGAACAATCTTTTCCTTGTAATCTTAAATTTAAATTATTTAAATGTCTTGCAGTATCGGTAAGAAAACCTCAATCTCAAAGCCTATCTTCATTCCTGGGAAGCAAGCACTCACTTAGGTAGTTCATTGTTTTCTTCCAGATACTTTAAAACACACTTCCTCAAATTCCAGAATCTTACGAATGCACTTCCTTCGGAAACCCAACGCACACAACAATGCTGGAGTGTTGTCTACATTATAATTTTCTATCGCTATTTAATTAGGTGTATTTAAAATAGATGTTGATGCAACCACCTTTCAATAAAACAGTAAAAATAAATTAGTATTTATTAATTATATTTCCAAATTTTTTAATCTTTCAATAAGTCTTCGCGTGCTACTCTTACAACTCTGCCGTGCCACACTGTGGCACGCGTGCCGCGGGTTGGCCACCCCTGGTTTAGACAGACAAACCACAATAAATCATGAACCTAGTTTTCAAATGCGATTTTGATAATGGATAACCATGCCAATGCTCACCGTGCTCTTCTCACCGCCATCGGACATGCTGGTTAATTGTGTTAATTCACATAGTGTACCTTACATTTTTGTTTATGATAGAATTACATTTTTAGTGCAAATAAGAATATACATAAATAAAATTATTCACTCGGAACTGTACCGATATATATTACTATTTTTTTTTTTAGTCTTACCGGATATAAAAAAATTACGGCTTGAAGCCCTGGTTAATTTTCAATCATCACACTTAAATCATTTTGAAACTCTACATTTCCTTCATTAAATTTTCCCTAACATTTTGTTTATGAAAATAAACATATTTGATTTATTGTTTTTTAACGTCACACTCCGAAGCAACACGAGTATCACTGGCATTGGGCCTCACTGTTAGGAGATGACACCAGAGCTGTGTGGGGGGCACCCTACTCTCCAATCTTCCAAACCCCATCAACGTTATTAACTTTGAACCACGACAGATTTGACGTGCTTCAGGTTTTCAGTACGGTGGATCTTCAAAGGCCCAAGCCCAGAACCTACAGAAACAACACCGACCTCGAGTTCGAGACCATGACTATTTACCTACTGCGATCACATAATAAAAATCATTAAAAGTTTGCGTGTCACTTAAATTAGTATAGCTCGTGTACAATAGAATTAATTTCAGTTAAGAATGAAGTCAAATTAAAAAATGAATAGTAGCGAAAGCAAAAATAGGGTATACGTATGTACTAATATTTTTTATTGAGCCAATAAATTTTGGTTGTAAAAGTACTATAGAAAAAATTATATTGATAATGAATAGGAAGATTAAGAATAGAAAGAAATTCACGAGTACTAAATCAAGAAGGTCGACAGTGATATATGAGATATGAATTCTCATGTATGTTAAGAAATATTCTACACACAAATATTTACCCTTATTCTTAGTTTTTCTCTCTCTCCCTTTCTCTCTTTTTTTAAAGATGTCGGTTTGGATTTTTTTCCCCATCCTCTGTGATGATAAACTCCCTCAATGCCGAATTAAAATAAAGAATACTTTACTTAACCTGAAATATCTAAGCAAGTGGGAGACATTTTGAATATTACTTATATTTCAAAATAGGAAGTCAAAAATTCCCAAGGGAGACAAAAAGTCGCTTTACTCAGAGAAGATTCAACAGCTAGAATCCGATTTGGCAGTGACATCAGCTGAATTTAAATAAATAAATACAAAAGCTCAGGAGGAATTATTCTGATCTCCAATGTTTAGTAAAAGAACTGAACTTGAATTTCAGGAAATATATTTGAATCGCTTTACTCAGTTGAACAAAGAACTCTACTGATGAAACGCTAGTTATTATATCGTAGCTAAGATCAGGGACATCTTTAGGTATGGACCAACTGAGCCCGGATCCAGGGCCTCGCCTCACCTCCTCGTCGAATAGGCTCGATTAAATCACAATTCAAATGATGTCGATCGTCAAATGTTATACCCGAACATATGCTCCGAAAAATTGAGAATTTCGAACTATATGCCAACTGGCAACAACGGCATTGCCGCATTTTTATATCATGTCCATCGTCCGTGTCCAGGCCCACTCCTACTACAATAGACCATCATTATACTCATTTAATGGAAGCACTGGCGCACACAAGGGGGGTGTCCTAGGAGTCCGGTCCCCCCCCAAAAACCCTTTTTTTCGTTTGATGATAATCATATATATATATATATATATATATATATATATATATATATATTTTATATATATAACGTAAAATTTAATTAAGTACTTGTAATTAACAATTTATTTTAATTATTAATGCTAATTTTTATTCAATAATTTATTTTTTACTGTTTTTTTTCCACAAAATCGATAAAATCAGAAGAATCAATTGGTGCTGTTTTGAGGTATGATGCAAGTTGTGGGTCAATGAGGTATGATGTGTGTGGGTTAACCCCTCCCCCTTGAAAAAATTTTGTGTGCGCTACAGAATGGAAGGACTGCAGTCGGTGAGTTGATTTGTGTCTAGGTCTGTGAAACTGTGAGTCACGCACATTTATTTGATACGCATTACCCTTTGTACGAGCATTTGACAACGCATGCTATATGCTGTCCACTTAAGAGTCCTTACTTATGTATAGAGTCACTGGCTAAGACATAACAATGAAAATTATTTTTGAAATGAAAAAAAAATCGAAAATATTCATTCAAAAAAATCTTTCGATAAGTAAACTACTTCCAAGAAATTGAATGCCGAGGACTACTTTCCTGCATCTTACTTCTCACAAATGTTTCCCAAAGGAAACGCTTATTCCACGACTAATTGACACAAAACTTTACAAATTATGCAAGCCACAGCAATATCTCTCCTTTCATTTACGAGTACCATTATCATTTCTATTAACCTTTTCTAAGCGGCAATTCGTTTCGATGTAGCCGAAGGTGAAATCCCAAAGAATTACTAATAGCCGGCGACGCAAAAGTCCAATAAAAGAAAATATTCATAAAAAAAAGGGGGAAGAGGGAAAGAAAAAGATTCTTTCGCGCGTAATCTGTAGTATCATATAAACCTGCTTTTTGCATAAACGTCAAACCAGTTAAAAAGAAAATTAAGAAAAGAAGAGAGAGAGAGAGAGCGGTTGACCTTGAAAGACCTTGTCCATCCAGTGCATACGAATGGGATGGCAGGTAAGGCAAGAGGAGACTTTTGTTTCTTCGCCACGGGGTCTGATGATCAGGTCAACCACGTGGCTGCTCTACCACGAGGTATGTAATTTATATCCCAACCAGAGGAATGATAAAATCTGTTATGTTCACTCTTCTGCCCAAGAAAGATTCGAACTGATACAGTTTCCCAGGATTCAATCCGGTCCGGTTCGATCGGTGGAAAGGGTATTGGCAAAGGATGGCTTTGCATATCTAAAGACGGCTTCGAGGAACTCGGCGCAATTAACTACAGCAAGATCAGAATAAGATTTAGCATACACTTTCTCCGCAATGTGTTTTTAAATACGCTCACTCGCAAAATATTAGATGAATGATATTTTTCACCTTCAGTTACGCTATTGGTATCACATTTTAAGCATAAATATAATCAGATGTTTTAGACTGAGGTAAAACGCATGATTTGTTTTCGAAATTCCAAAATGAATTCATAAAAATCATAGATTTGTTTTGTTTATTTTGCACATATTATATATTTTGTCTATTTTCTTATGGTATTTAAATTCTGGGGAAAAAAATAGCATTTTAAAATAAAAAGCATTGTAAATCACTGGCGTAGCTAGTCTTGAGGAGGCCCTGTATCGAAAATTCCTTGTGGGCACTTTTTGGGGCATCTTAACATATAACGATTTTTTGCTTACACATGTTGGGGCCCCTATAGCTTGGGGCTCCGTACCATTGATACAGCTGATACGGTGGTAGCTACGCCCCCTGCTGTAAATACAAATAACAAAGGCATTTATACTAGCAATTTGTACAATTCAGGCTTATTCCCCTAATTCAGGAGTGGGCAATTGTTTTGGCATGAGGGCCACATGGTGCAAGGGAAATATACCGGAGGGCCACATTTTTTTAGATTGATTGCATTCTTTAGTTAACTGTGTATCTCAGAAAAGTTATAAATTGTATCAAATAAAAATCAATATATATAAGACAAATAAAATTGTGACAGTTTATTATTTATTGTGCTAATTTCATATTTATAGCTACACACACATGTACATTTAATTTTAGAATCAGTTTATTAAGACAAATGTGAACCTTTCACACAATTTTCTACATTTTTTTTTAAATCAGGTGTGAGATTGCTTCTCAGGGGCGTAGCTACCGCCGTACCAATGATAAGGGGTCACCAAGCTACAGGGACCCTAACATGTGTAACTACAGTCCACTATCAGAGCTCCCATATCTAAAAAGGGCCCCGTAGGAATTTTGATAAAGGGTCCCCCCCCCTCAGGGCCAGCTACGCCAGCATTGCTTCTTGAAATTATCATCACAACCTGCAAATTAATATCAGCCAACTTGCATCTATATTTACTCCTGTTGAGCTTAGCTCACAAGTATATGCTTATCCAAATATAGAGAACAGTTTCTGTCTGGTTTTCTGACTTTCTTGGTGGGCCGCAAAAAAACTCTTTGCGGGCTGTTATTTGCCTACCCCTGGACCTAACAACAATCTGACACCCAATAGGTGCACATAACAACGAATTATTGAAATGTTATAGTATTACAGCATCATAATTTTACATTTACAGTAGAACTTCGTTTATCCGAACGTTTATTATACAAAATGTCAAATATCCGAACCAAAGTCCGGATACGTTTTCGAACAGTGCAATGCTAAACATTTGTTTCCTGTGAGGCCAAAAGTGACCGTAAAACCCAAGGTATGGGATATTTGTGGAATTTCAATTGTGTGATTTGGTAAAATACTGCGCGGAATATTAGGTCAGTTTGTTTCCAAGTGAGGGGTGTATACGTGCTCTTTTGTTAAGTTTTGTTGATGTAGAAACCTGGATAGCATGCGATGCAGAAGACTCTGGATTTCAAATGCTAAATAATGACGAGATAGTGATTTCCGTGCAAGAAGAATCCGACCCTGTCGACGATGAAACGGATGAAGACGAGGACAACAACAGCAACAACGAAAGTAGCAAGGGTCCATACAATGCTGACGCGTTTCTGCGTTAGAGACAGCTATGGAGTGGTACGAACAACTATTAGAGTGCTGTCTTACTCAACTCCTGCTGCTGAAGAGAATTAGAGACCTTGCAGTGGGAAAACGAAGGTGTACAACTGTACAGCGAAAAATAAGTGATTATTTTCCCCAATCAAGGTAAAATTGCGACGTTTCGCACCTATTTGGCCTTTTCTTCAAGCACGTTTCCCGAATGTGATGATTTTCACTATTTGTAGTGTCCAGTATCATATACTGCTTGGATCGCTTTCGGTTTTCGGTTATTCGAACAATCGAGTATCCGAACGGTGTCCGGTCCCAATTGACTCGTATAAACGACGTTCTACTGTACGTAATTATTTATAGAACATTAAAAACGCTCATTTGCAAGAAAAAAAATCGGATGCAATAAAATAAAGGACGCTATCGAATTATTTGGTGTATACACAACACAGGAAGACGGATTCAGAACAAATAATTCTTTCAAATTTGACATAAAAACTAGCATTCTTAGCTCGGTTAGCAAAACAATACGCGCAGAATGTAAAGAAGTGCTATTTTTTCCACCAAGATCTTTCTCATACCACACGGATTGCCAAGACAAACAAGATAGTTACCTTCAACTAGTTAAGTACACACTCATCGCTGCAGAAGAAATGTAACGCTGCCAGAAAGGAATTTCAACCGCTATCAAAATTATAAAAATTCGCAAAATGAAACAAATTGCGGATATTTTTTATTAAAAATACAGTTTATAGTCTGTTTCTAATTCGTTTCTTATGTAAAAAAAATTAGAGACTTTGCCAATAGGACTTTAAAAAATAGATACGAGAAATAGCGTTGATAAAAAAAAAGATGATAGAAGATATCAAGTACTTATAAAATACAAAAGATGACATTTTTAAATAATGAATACTGACTAAATATCAGAATTAAAAAAAAAACTGTTAGTATTTCACCACATTCATCAGTTTTTATGTCAGAAAATAATGAGGAAATAAAACCAGTAAAATATTTTGAGTTTTGTTAGTTTCTATACGTCTTTAATTTTGTATCCTGCGTCTCTTTAGCTTCTTTCCTTTTTCTCTTTAACTGATGAATGCATTTAATGATAATTTGGATGAGATTGCTCTTAACTATCATTAATGATGCACATCATTAAGTAAATTATCTAAAATCAAAATTCTGTTTTAAAACAGAACAAAAACTAACCCGTCCAAGTAAGGGAGGTTAAGAGTACATAAGGTTTAAAATTACATAGTAAACGCCAAAAAACAAGTATTTCGAGTATTTTTTTTTAATAGCATGATGCGATTTGAGCAATTTTATATTTTTAACAATTAACGATCCAACAATGATTTAGATTTGATTTCAGGCATTGCACTGGATTAGTATTGACGACACAGAAAACGGTTTTAGAACAAATCCCATTAGGCTACAAAAATAACTTCTACAGCAAAAAAAATAAATAAATAAATAAATAACTATAAAT
Source organism: Trichonephila clavata (assembly GCA_019973975.1). Lineage (NCBI taxonomy): Eukaryota > Metazoa > Arthropoda > Arachnida > Araneae > Nephilidae > Trichonephila > Trichonephila clavata. The sequence goes on from BMAO01038409.1 coordinate 57,258, forward strand.
GTGAAAATCGATTTTGTTCAGTTTTATTTACGTTTCAAGAGCGCTATTAGTTATGGGTCTCATCATTATATGAACGATAATCGAACGACAAGAACAATATCTAAGCAATTCTTCTACTTTCTAAATTCCATACCACACACATGAAGACTTTGTGGCCTTGTTAAATTTAACTTGTAACAATATCCATTGTTCAGCGCAACAGGCTTTAGACAAGTGCTTCTCAAACTTTCAGCATTTGCGACCCAATTTTCAATCATAATTTTTATCGCACGCCCCCATACAATAGCATTATATCTAATGCAATTATAATGTACTTTGACGCTAAAGCCACAATACGACTTTAATAATTAACCGCACCCATTATCAATATAATCATTAAATTTTATATATAATTTTGTACACATTATAAGCCCATGGGAGAGTCGGTAGTAATTACTATAAACTCGTTCTTAATTTAGTAATGATGAATTAATTATCAAATACATTGTGTAGTACTCATAAATTTATAAGTCAAATCTATCAATGTAAACATATATTTTATTATTTATTAAGTCAGAATGTATTTTGTTTTGCTTCCTTTCAGTTAATTAACAATTGTTTTTGAATAATCGTTTGTTATCGACTTTTCAATATGCTCGGGCTACTCCCCCCCCCCCGTAGAGTTATCACGCCCCCCTAGGGGGCGCACCCCACAGTTTGAGAAACGCTGCTTTAGAGGAATGAGGCTTTGAACATCGTTTAGCCAAGAAGCTTCTGTTTAACCATTCGACCCCTGTGGCATAAAATCGATTGCAGAACTCATTAAGTTCTTTTTTTAAAAAATGGCGGGACATCCTTCCAATAATCATTAGTTAAAATTTTCTCAAGTAAGTCAAATAAGGACCAAAATATATTGATAACTAATATTAACAATAAGAGGTCATTTTAAACATTGTAAACGAAAAAAAAATATATACTTCATGCAAAAAAAAGCGTGCCTATGTATATGTTATCGGCAAAGTATGAAATGCCGGCATTCTATACAATGCCGGACGTTTTTAGGCAAAGTATGAAATATGAAATTCATTACATACTTTGCCTAGGCATTGTATAGAATGTCTAGGCATTCTATAGAATGCCTAAAGCTATTTAGGCAAAGTATAAAAAAAGGTCATAATTAGGATATTATATCAATGACTTACATTCCTAAAAGTACAAATGTTATACTGACAAAATAATGAGACTGCTATTTAAAAAATTATAGTTAAATTGTGATTTCGTATACACTTGTATTAAAATTCCTTTAGAAGTTCCAAGTTGATTGAAACCATCCTATTTCTCACTCATTACAAATGCTAATATTTTGGCATTTGGAAAAAAATCAAAGTTATGTACTACAATACATTTTTTAAAAAAATATTTTTCTGTTTTTTCTGGCAAGTTTCTCGTAGGTGCATGTACAGTTCAATATCATAACATATAAACATTTTTGTATTTGATTGAAAGTTCTTTCAGAATTTTATCACATCCCCAGAATCCGGAATTGAACTTTGCTCTTGGCAAATTAAATTCCTAGAACAAGTTCACATGGTCAAACTGGGTGTCAAAAATTACAGGTGGCAATTGGTATCGCTTACATGGTGCCGCACTAAAAAGGGATACCAGCCCCTGGAGAATGTACTAGGTCTGAAAATGGTAAAAATACCAATCTTCAGCCCCGTTGGGGGAGAGATGGGGGGAGAATCCGTGACGTTATACTGTATAGCAGTTCATTCCAACAGTTTTATCTTCCAGACCGGTCAACGTTTGATAATTTTACGGTGGCCCGCTGAGGGTAGGACGTTGATTATTTATATTTTAAATTGTTTTGATTTTGTTATTTAATTGTATTTAAACATGCCTTTAGAGTAAAATTCAGTTGAACCAAAAATAATTATAAAATTATTTTACATAAAACATAAAGTGATTTCCATGGAAAGTCGCACAAACACGAGAAAAATACACACCAGTAAATATAATGGAAAAAATTTAATGCTTCTTGAGTGGCCTGATACCCTTTGATACACGGACCAAGGGTTGGGACCACTGTTTTATGGTACTGACGCCTTCTTTAACAGTTTAAATGAGTTTACTTTTATTTTCCGCAAACATCACAACATAGTTATTCAGCAACCAATAATCCCTGGGTTCCTTCTCAGTAGTCATTTTAGCATTTTTTATATCAGTTATTAACTTCTAGTAAGTAATTTCAGTTAAGAAAAAGCCTTTTTTTTTGGAGCATCAACTCGAATTTTTGGCAACTTGCCGTTGAATAGTTGCTTCATATCTATGGACCAGGGGTCGGCAACCTTTTAGCTGTTGCGTGTCAAAGCAATCTACCAATATGATTCAGCGAACCACACAGTAGAGCATTTTTGAAACAATTCAAAAATTTACAAATTTGTTGAGTGCCACTTAGAATTGTACTGCGTGGCACGTGTGACATAGGTTGCCGACCCCTGCTATAGACCATGGCTCCTTCTCCAACACTATAGCTTGCTGCTCCATTTTCAGGTAGCACAGGAAAAAACTAATTTTTTTGTTGAACAAGTTTAAGTAAAATTTAGTATTTTGACATTTCCGAACAAACAGCAATGTACAACTAACAGATTCTGAGCCTTAGACACACGTTAAAAGTTTTATGTTTTGCTAATGGACAATATTCGAAATGAATCTGAGATGTATTTCATACTTTGCCGATTTCTCCTTAGGCATTCTATAGAATGCCTAGGCAATGTGTGAAATAGAAATCAATTCATACATTGCCGGCTAGATTTAGGCATTCTATAGAATGCCGGATTTCATACTTTGCCGGTAACATATAAACTTGATCCCCGAAAAAAGGGATCGCTGTATGCAGTCCACTAAGACAACTTACCTTCAGTCTATGATGGCCTCATCGCGTGCGCAATAGTTATTCTTATATCATTCAGTTCACATGTGTGTGTGGTTCCCTCTTTTTTTAAATTATAATAAATAACATCATTCCTTAACCCATTTATAATGAGTGAAAAACAAAAATCAGCAGACCTGACTTGATTCAAGCTATTACTCTTTGGATGTTGCCGATGTCAAGGAATGTATTCAAATAGATTCAAGATTCTTGATGACGAATCTCATCAGCAAAGCTTATGAAGAAAGGGAAATTGAAGAAAATGTGCAAACAAACAAAAAAATCCCACTAAATAACCTTGGATAATTATTCAACGTCATTGAAAGAGCATGGGAATTATTTTCAGATAATTCAAATGAAAAAAATGAACCTTTGAACAAAGCGAAAATTAGAGAATGATACTCTGCGTTATCGTAGGGTGTAAAAACAAAAAGGGTGTATAAATAAATAAACGGCACACAAAAAAACATCGGCTTATCAAAATAATATTTTGCTAATTCATTTTGTGAACATTAAGCAACAAAAGTGTTCCATATTTTTTACTTTTGACAAATTACAACATTTCTCAATCAATTAAGGAAAAAACAAGTACTTCTGTATTAACAAAATTTGATTGAAACGAATTATTTACTTTGCTATAGAGATTACATTTTAGTGATTGCGGATTCATATGTGATACAGTAGTTACGGGCCATCAATAAACAATACTTTAAGTGAGGTATTTCTGTATTAAATTAAATACAAATTTCAAGGCATCCGATAAATCGTTTTACACATTGCGCCTTCACCAAAAAAAAAAAAAAAAACAGTAAGAAATTCTTCAAAATGTGCAAGTTGATAACCAAGATTTTAATCAAAAATTACACACAATATTTTTTCCTTTACAAAAAAATTTAACATTTGATAAGAAAATTCCAATTGTCCACTAATGTTGTAATTACTAAGTTCATCATCGTATAAATATTTAAATTACATTAATTATTGACTACAATAATATGAGAAGTCATAATGACGAATTTCATTGCCGACAAAGTCAAATTATGAGCTCGAATCTTAATTCCACTAAAACTTAGCCATGCGAAATAATGAGAGATGCTCATTAAACTAAAATTACGGTTCTAAGTCAGCAACAGACGCAGAGTGGTAAATGTTGCAAGGGTTCCTACAGTCGAGTCGTGGATTTAACATTAAACCACTGAAGACTCGTCGAGTAGAGAAGATGATGGAAGTTAATCTGTCCAGATCTAAGTCCTCACGTTGCCGGAGAGTGAAAGTTGGGAGTGAGGAGTGTTAGCTCAGGTTACGTCTTCGTCACTTGATCGAAGTTTGAAATTTCGGAATTTGTTGCCAAGAACACTTGTGTACTTTTAAATTCGATATTCTCTTCCTCTCATTCATCAAACTCGAACACAACTTTATTGTGAATGGAATGACTTATTAGAACCGAGAGGGGCATTACGTCGATCGCGATCGACCGGTGGAACGCCAAGACATTTTGGGGTGACCGCCTAAAAATTTTAGCAGTTAGTAATTCAATACGGAAAGTTCAAGATTGGTTGACCAGTTCGCAGACTTAGCCTCCTACTGACTATAACAGCAAAAACTAACTTTAGATAAAAATGTTTTATTTTTAAATGCATTTTAAATTGTTTCATAATAAATGTATGTATCATTTGATGTAATTATATTTGGGGCTATTATTATTAAGTTTGTATTTTGCGTTTTTCTTTAAACGCAATTTTAAAGGGGTTGTTTTCTTTTTATTTTAGTTCTGTAGGTAAGAGAGAGTACAATATTCCGTACTTATTATTAAGTTATAATAATAACCTTTTCTTTACCTCACACCACACCTACGATATTGGGCAGTAGCGTACACAAGAATTTTTAAAGGGAAGGGGGTCGAGGGTTGAACTACCCTCGACCATTCTCGTATCATACCCCAATACGCCGCCAAACATTTTTTTTTTTTTTTTTTTTTTGATTTTGTCGATTGTCGGGAACAAAAAACAGCACGAATAAATTACTGAATAAATAATTAAACTTAATAAATAAAAAAAATTAATAATATTAAATACTTATTACAATACTATATACATGGGATTATAATAAATCGGAAGAAAACGAACGGTTATGAGGTAGGGTCCGGACCCGTGGATCCCTCTCCCGCCCTTGTGTGCGCCACTGGCTCTGGGTGGACAGCAACTCCTTGAAAAAATTAAAAGTAGCTCGCAACCTGGAAAAGTCTGCCCACCCCTGTATTAGAACAACTGTTATCATGTCGGGAGGAACTGTTCACTGCTCTAGAGAGAAAAAATACTTTCTGTATCAAATTTTAAGAAGAAGAAAAGCATGAAGCCTCATTATGATTAAGAGGAGTTAAATGCACATTTAATCTTAAGAAAATAATAAGAACCTGCATCCGTGATAGCCAGATGATCATGGTTGCGATCACGTAATTAGCGATATATCGGTCGAGCTATGCGTGCTAGTCTTGATTCCAATAAAACTTCGTCGATTACCGGAACTGACACAATATAAAATTTCCAGGGCTTACGTTGCCAACTGAGAGGTTAACTTCGCTTTATTATGGTTCACAGTTAAGAAACATATTGGCTGGGAAGAGTCAGGCAGAAACAAGTGGCTGTGGTAGCCAAGTGGTCAAGGTATCGAACCATGGCTGGCGTGTCATGAGTTCGAGCCCAGTACCACTGAATACCCGCCGTGTAGGGGAGCGATGCACGTTAAATCTGTCGAGAGCTCAAACGTCCTCCCTTTGGAGTGGTGTGGTAGTTAGGAGAGGAAGGGTGCCGGCTCAGGTGTCGTCCTCGCCACTTGACCATGGTTCAAAATTACGAGGTCCGTCGCCAAAAGCTATCGTGTAGCTGAACAGTGCGACGTTAATATTCACTCACTCACTCAGGCAGAAGCAATCATCCCCTAGCATTTGATTAACAAACTAAAAAAAAACTGCATAGTTCTTTGGAATGGTATTTCATTCATTTCTCTTTTGAAAAGGAAAATTATAAGATTAGGGAATGGTTTGGGCACAGAAAAATAAAGTGACTCTTGAAGTACCCCCGCTAAAGATAAAAATCTTACATAACTTTAGATTAGATGGATTGACACGTACCGATCTTGCATAACAAAGCTGTACTCGAAAAATTTTTAACGCCTCACATATTTTGTTAGAAATTTTGTTTACACTTTTAATGTTGTGTTTCTGTCACGCGAACCCCCAAAAAATCCTCAAGGTAGCAAATTTACTCCAGTTAAAATTGTTACCATTTTTTCCCTCCTTATTTACCCCTACTTATCACTTTCGGCAACCCAAATAAAATATTATCACCGAATATTATCGTAAGAATTATCAATTCCACAATTGATCTAAATCTTTTTCTAAAAAAAAAATTTTTTAAAAAAAGATAGCAATAATGAACCACAAAAATAATCTAATTTAATATCGAGCAAATTATACGCTGATTTTTTTTAGCACTCGATTATCGATTCAAGACCACACACATCGTAATTGGGGGAATCTTGATTAGTTAACCTCGGTTACCGAGTGGTCATCGTAGCTAACTCGTGACCGGATGCTGGTTAGAAACCAAATGCTGCTAAAGACCTGCCGTAAAGAGGGATTGATACACGTTAAATATATTTTGGCTCTAAGTCCTCTCATTGGCGTGGTGTAGAAGTTTAGAGAGAGATGCTAACTTTGGTATCGGCCACGTCATTTGATCGTAGTTTAAAATTAAAAGGTCCCTCACCAACTGTCCTTGTGTTGCGTCATAGTGCGACGTAAATTAGAATCAATTCAAATTTTAAAAAGAAACCATTTTAAAAACTTTTATTTTGTAAGACGAAAATATGTTATGATCTGTTTGTACTGGGTTCAGTGAGATCTCAAACCAATAGGGATAATAGCCTTTGTCGCTCCACATCCCATAAAAATTATAATGATAATTGTAACTCAAATCAATATATATTGACGCATGTAAACAGCCTTCATTATATCAAACTCATCATCTTCGAATATTAAATTTATAAACTCATCTATATTCGTATAAGTATAATGGGCCAAAGTAAATATGAAATAAGTTATAATTTCTGTATATTCCTTTTTTTAAAAGAAAATAAGGAAAATATTTATTAAGTCATTGCAAATATAAAAGCGTTCAAATCAAACGCTATGCAATTCTAAATATTGCTTTGAAATCAACCTCCGATACAAGGAAAAGTCTTTTTTTTTAAACTTCTGGTATATTTTTTTTTAAAAATTCATATTGATTTTCTTCAAAACAAAAGCATCTCAACAAATATCTCTTATATAACGTTTCTTCACTAAAAAGTTTTAACACTGGCATTTTTCTTTCCAGCTATTTTCATGTACTATATACTACCATTGAGGCGTGAAGTCTGTTATTTGATATAAGATAACTAGGTATTTTTTTCATAAAATGATTGCTTAAGTATATAAAATTATTGGATTTTATGGTTTAATAAGATATTTCATAGAATAACACCTAATCTTTTTAAGTAGTAAAGACGGCTTGCTTTTTCGTTTGGGATAAAAATTTTGTGTAATGCTTTTTAAACACCGCAGTGCTTTTGCTTGTAAGGCTAAAAGTAGCCTGGTAATTCATATAAATATATATTATAAAATTCAAATATGAGATTATTGCAGCACTATATTTTGTTATTTTGTATTATTGTTAATATTACCTGAATAAGAAATGCAGTTTTCGAGAAACTATTTATCATCAGTTAATTTATAAAACAAAGGACATTTTAATGTTATTGTTTATTTTTCACTTAAAGTATCCGACTACTTGCGACAACGTTTTTTTTAAAAAAATGGAGATATGAGGATTTTTTTGTTTTTAAACTTGTTTTGTACATTTTAAGAAAAATATGCTAAAATTAAGAGAAAAAGAAATTATTATTACTAAAATAGGAAAAAATGGGTAAAAATTTACAAAAAATAACATAAACGCGGCCCATACTGTACCAAAGGTTTATGAACAAATTTTAAATTTTTCAATTTTGATGTGTTGCTATGTTAATCATTTTTGAAATAACCTTCAGGATAAGAGATATTTTAATTTTTACAAAAACTAGAGCACTTGATCTTAGTTGTTACATGAAATTGCTTAAAAAAACAGTGATTATATTCACATAAGGGACTGTAAATTTTCTAACAAAACAGTGATTGATAAATCTGAAGGTTAAAACACTTTTACTATTTTGCAGGACATACACAAAAAATTTCACAGTTAATTATTTTCGAAACTTTTTTAGCAATTGTTGTGTGTGTGTGTGTACCCATTTGAGCATTTTTAAAAAAACACATTCCGATTAAAACGCGTTTTAAAGTATGACATCCTGCTTAACGTAATGGTATTTGCTTTTACTAAAACACTTGTAGTTTTTGTTCTAATGAGCGGAAAATAATAATCTTTCAGTTTTTTAAAGCCAATAAGATGGCCTCTGAAATAAAATCATAAAAAAAATTGCCCTTTTTGGCAAATTTCAGGGTAGTCGGATACCTTAAGCGATCTATCGTGAGTTAATTTATAAAATACCTAATTATTTCAAAGAACAACTAAATAAAGTGGGAAATTATTAACTACATACTTTAACTGACTTAGTCAGCAATGCCATGGAATACCTAGGCATTATATTAAATAACAAAAAAAAAAAACTTTAACGGTAACGTATGTAATGCAATTCATTTGCTAAAAAATCGCAATATTTTATTTAAAAAACAGAAAAGGAACATTGTGCGTCTGTGAAGTAAAAAATAAATCGTAGTGGTGTTGAATTATTCAGTCGCAGACTATCACCACCGAAGTGGTGAAAAGGGAAAAGGCACTCTTTCGGAAAAATAGTTATTACATTATCTAAGAGAGCGATTGCCAACTCCCCCAAATCAATTTAGCAAACCATCCGCTGAATCGTCGACGATCTAGTGCCCCGACATGGCTTTCTCTCTATCACAGTTGATTACAGCTAAAATACAAATGCAATCCGGCAGAGGAAATCGGCGCATGAAAACGAAAGTTCTTTTTAATATAGAGATCTCGCCTTCACGACATTAATACGCCATTAATCTTTCAGCATTATCAATCATTCCGTCCGCAAGATACCAGATTATTTTCTTTGCCCACTTTTTTTTTTTTCGCCTTGTCATGGGTCTGGTAATGGGCTGAACCTGACTTTCCATCATCGACGACTTTTAGGCAGGTATAAATCTCTCCTCTTCTCGCTCATTAGATATGCTACCTTCTCACCTAAGTGTTCTACCAGTCATTTCTGTTATTTCTTGAAAAATTCAATTTCAAAGAAGGCGAGCTAACGATTGTGTAAGTCGGATGTTTCGTTACTTTTCAATTGCTACATAGTATATATTTTACTTGTATTTTTTTTTATTTCGTGTGATGGCAAAAGTTGTTGTTGATTTTTAACTGGACTTCCGCGCCTCTCTGAGTTCAAGTTTTACTTTTCACCGTCATTCTTTATCAAATTGATTTTTGAATGAACGTTGATCTGTAAATGTTGTATAATGTAGGTAAGGAAACATCATGCCAATCTTTGGCAAGCTTTCAGTACTACTTTCTGAAAGAAAATCGCCACGACGAAAAAACTTCCGCTCCTTTATTTTTATGGATTGTGACTAACATCGCATTTTTCGAAGTTACATGAAGGCTGTTGGCGGCGAGCCTGGTAATTTTGAATCACGGTTTACTAATGAGAAAGATGTCTAAGCTAAAATCCCATTCTTCAAATTCCCGTACCAGTCTAACGTGAAGCCTGAGATTCCCCAGATTTAATATGCATCAGCCAGTGGCGTAACGGAGAACATTTGCCCCCCCCCCCTGCAAAGTCAGGTTTTGGGCCCCCAAGTTGGATTTCACAAAGGATTAGGTACTTGACGACAGTCAGGCTTCGGGCCCCCTAGAACTCTGCCTCCCCCCTCCGCAATGCGGGGATGTATCTTACGCCATCAGCCTCTAAAAAAGGTAGCACTATATAGGCCAGGGATGGCCAACCCAACTGACCTTGCGGGCCACTTCGGAAAAACATTATAATCCCGAGGGCCACATATAAAAATACTCGTACAGTAGAACGTCGTTTATCCGAACGTTTATTATCCGGAGCATCAAATATCCGAACCTAAGTCCGGATACGTTTTCGAACAGTGCAATGCTCAACATTGTCTCACGAGAGGTCAAAAGTGACGGGAAAACCCAAGGTGAGGGATATTTGGGGAATTTCAGTTATGTGATTCGGTAAACATCTGCGCGGAATATTAGCTCAGTTTGTTTCCAAGTGAAGGGGTGTATACGTGCTCATTAGTTGAGTTTTGTTGATGTAGAAACCTGGATAGCATGCGATGCAGAAGACTCTGGATTTCAAATGATAAATGATACGAGATTGTGACTTCCGTGCAAGAAGAATCCGACCCTGTCGACGATGAAACGGATCAAGACGAGGACAACTTTAACGAAAGTAGCAAATGCTGACGCGTTTTTCTGCGTTAGAGACAGCTATGGAGTGGTACGAACAACAATCCGAGTGCTGTTCTACCCAACTACTGCTGCTGAAGAGATTCAGAGACCTTGCATTGAAAAAACGAAGGTGTACAATGGTACAGCGAAAAATAAGTTATTATTTTCCACAATCAAGGTAAAATCACGACGTTTTGCACCTATTTGGCTTTTTCTTCAAGCACGTTTTCCGCATGTGATGATTTTCAATATTTGTAAAGTGTCCAGTATCATATACTGCATGGATCGCATTCGGTTTTCGGTTATCCGAATGGAGTCCGGTCCCAATTGATTCGGATAAACGACGTTCTACTGTATATATGTTAAAATTAGATTTGGACCCATTGCGAACATTTATTGGAGTGAAAATTTAAAACGGAATGAAAAAATTATTATTGTTCAATTTTTCACGTATACAAATATAGATAATTTAATAATAATAATGCAATGATCAAATATGCCTAGCTCTGGCAATAAAAGCAGAGAGATAAAATTATAGGAATCAAGCGTGATGTTGCGGGGGGGGGGGTGCTGCAATGCAATTCTGCTCACTTCTAAGTATGTATAAAAACAGAAACAACGTAATAAAATAGAAACGGTTATGGGATATATTTGTTACAAATCACTACACTAAAAAAAAAAAAATATTGCACAAAATAATCGTATTTTGCAAAGTTGTAACAAATCTCGCGGGCCGCAAAATAATTCAAGGCGGGCTGCTGTTTGGCCAACCCTGCACTAGGTGGTACTCAGTGGCACTAGGGCTCTAATTCATGACGATCCAATCAGAAGTTCGCGACCATGACCACTCGGACACTACGGCCGAATTCATGAGCCTGATCACTCAGTAGCCGCGGCCACTTAATCTACATGGAATTTAAGGGTTGGAAGCTAGTCAGCTTTATGAATAATGTGACCCTGATAGGAAAGAAACAAATGTCTCACAAGAAAAAACAGCAGTCTCGACGATTAACACCTTAAATTTTAAAAAAAGTTTTATGCTTAAACTTAATAAAATTCATGCATAAACAAAAGCATAAACATTTAAAGATGTCGCTTAAAATTCGAAATCTATCTTATAATGGGAATAAAAATTTTAAAGAAGGCAAAAATTTAATTGTTATCGTTCACTATTTTTTCAATTCCTACTATTAGTTCACTCTCTCCCTACATACATATATATATATCTTGTTCAAATTTTCAATCGTTAATAAAATACTTTATATTCATCCATTTGAGTTTAAATACATTTTTTAAAATTTGTAGTGGATGACCCTTGATGTTAATACAGTTACAAACAAAAATAATAGTCCAACAGCATATATAGAAAGGAAAATCGTTCGCTGTGTCCCTGTAGCGCGTTAGACTTCTAATCCAAAGGTCGTGGATTCGAATCCCACCTGGGATGGCCTTTCAAAAAATGTGACTTCTTCCTGAACTATTTTATTAGAATAATTAAATTTAATTATGAATAAATAGTAACAAACAAACAAAATAGTTCAACACCATATACAGAAAGGAAAATGGAAAATCGCTTTTTATTTTGTTACTTAATATTGTGATTCTGTCATATGTATATACATATTTATATTAATTGTAACTATTTAATAAAAAGTCCCTAAAATAAAAAAAAGTTTTTGTTGACCTAAGTAGGAATTGATTTAAAAAATTTTTTTATATTGCTTGTTTAAATCACACAAGAGTTAGTTTCATATGTTTTCGGGAAATCAAATTTGCGAAAAGACATTACATAATTATTCATACACATACAATTTCAATAAACATAAAAAACTAGACATGGATAGATAACAAAAAAATTAAATAGAAAATAGCAAGATGATGTCTCAGAATAATTTATGCAGTTTTTATTAGATAACAGTTAAATAATATGTTGCATAAAAATGCTTACAGAAACAAAAGTGATTTTCCTCTGTACATCTTACGAAAAACAATAGAAAATTTGCATAAAATTATGATTGATAATGAAAAGATAATTTCTTCAACACGGTACGGGAAAGGAAATATCCAACAGCAATCAAATCTACAGCCTTATTACTGGCTTAATAATTATAGACAGTTTTAAATAATTCTGCGTAATGAAAGACGATAAAATGCCTCCTCTAAAAATTTTTCATCTGCTGTTCATTTCCTTTTGTTTTTGTACGAAGTAATATATTATGCGCAATAATTATTGTCATTTGAATTTCGTCATTCAGTTTCTTGGAAGAGATTTCATATAATTTAATCCAACATTATGATAAAAATTTAGCTATATTTGAAATATTAAATAAATATCTTATGAGATTTAACTCATCTCCAGGTTTCATACATTTAAAAAAAAAATCGCATTTTGATTTTTTTTTTTACCACACTTTTAACTAATTACAACGGAATACTCTCAAAATTTACTAATTAACTATTATAACCAATAACAGACTTTCCGCTTGCCAAATATATATATTTTCTTATATTAAAAAAACTGAATACTTTTTTCTGTATGTAGTCCTGCGGCTCTTAAACTTTCGATCGCCCTTTATGTTGCGGACCTCCAAGACTTTGAATGTGACTCTCAACACATGACTGGTTGATTTAAAAGTTCCTAAATTATATATAAGGCTGCATGTCTCTCTCTCTCTCTCTCTGTTACTTATACAGACTTTTTTTAAACTTTATTTTCCTTTGAGAAACAGTAAATATTATATATATAAAAAAATTACAAATAATAATTTCAAATAATAATAATGTATTTTTTTTACTAAATTTTTATGTGAGGATAGTGCTGCATTTCTTTTAATTTCAGGTGTAATATTTGAAATCTGAAGTCTCGATTCCAGTTCTTTCCAGACGGTTTACTCTTGATAAAGATCTGAAATCAAATGAGACCGCGGATCCCATGGAAAGGCGCTGGAGATCCCCAGGGGTCCACGGACCTCTGTTTAAGAACCACTGATACAGTCAATTGAAAAATTTTAAGGCTAATAAAAAAAAATAATTAAATCTCTTTCCGGGTTCTTTTGATTCGAGATTCACATAACTCTTTGTTTTCAAAGGGAATTATTTTAATACTACATCTAGGTTTTTTTTTAAACCAATTTTATATATGCTTCAAGTACGAGAAAGTATAAGTCAATGTCAGAGGGTCACAAGTTCAAGGTTTGATTTCTTCATAGGCACTGCGTGGGCCAAAGAGAGGAGCAGACTTTTTAGGGGTAGACCGAAAAAAATCTGGTAGTTCGATATATGTATTATAAAATGCAATGAACAAAACTAAAAAACTAAAACAGCATGGAAAAAGAATTTTTTAATATTAATTAGCAGATTGAAATTATGACAGAGTATTTATCTTTTTTTTAATTTTTTAAACTTAAATATAAACACAAATAAAAAACCTTTTAATAATTCGATGCGTATTTATTATGTTAAGGCAAGCTCTATTTTTTTGCACATGCAGTGATTTTTAAATCCATTTCTATATAAATTCTAACTATGCTTCACATGCAAAAAGAAAGAAAAAAATCAAACTCCTACGGGAATTTTCACATGTGTCCGCAAATGAATATAAAAAATTCTAAGCAATTTTTTAAAAGTCTACTGTGGGCTAGATAAACTTTATTGGATATAATTTTTAATAGGAGTTTTATTCGTACATTAAATACTTCCAGATACTTAATAGCACAACTCTTTTACTTTAAAAATAATGTTGAATTTTAAAAAAAAATCTCTACATAATAAATTTAATAAAACTATTTTATTTTTCATACTTTCATTTCCTAGACGATATATAGGCTATAATCTGCAACACACACACAAACACTTAATAACAAAAATATAAATATACAATCACATTAGAGATTCGATATAGTGGAGAGTCAACGAATGTATTATATCGACTCTTTATTATAGCATAGCATTTTCACAATAAAAAAGAAACAAACAATTGACAAACATATAATTTCAGATTGAGTTCCTGAGAATGACCCCAGATATTTCACTCTAATAAATTTAAAGACTTACTGCTTTGGGAGAGAATTTCCAATGTTTTATAAGTTCCATGTCCAGAAAGTTTCGTCATTTAGCAAGACCGCTGAAACACGGGAATGGGAATTTTATTTTTGCATAGATAACAATAACACTTAAACAAAAATCACGATCGAAGAAATCGTGATTTGACATACTAGATTCACGATTGTTACGATCACACAATGTGATGCGAAACACATACATCGGGATTTACAACTCGATAGATTGTTTTCTTTGAGAGATTATTCACAAAAAAGGGGTATAAAGCATTTATAAGTGTCATAAAAATAAGAAATTATAAAATATCAATTAATTCGCGAATGAATTATATATCAAATTCAAAAATTCATAATAAACATATTAAACAGTTTCACTTCATATATATTGTTCACCATAATCTCATAATTAAGTACTAATACATAAACATAAAAAATTATAACTTGGAATTTATTTATATTTTTTTGTGTGACATATGAAAAAAAAACCTCATATGTAAAAAGTATAGTAACGGATATGTTAACGAATATGTTATAGTATGGATTTAGGTTTGAGAATTCCAGATACATATTTTACGAAAAATTTACGCTAAAGTAAATCTTTTCAGAACTTTTGTGTGTTTTTTTTTCGGGTTAAACTACAAAAATAATTATTAAAATTTAACAAAGAGTCAAATTTTTAATTCCATAACTTTTGTTCCCAATAACCCAAGAAATATAAATCACTTGAAACAGCTAAAATACATTATGCATTAAAAAATATATTCAAAGTTTAAATATTGTGAAAATTTTTGAAAACTTTAGTTTTTAAGCAGTTTAAAACATTGACTCGCTAGCTAAATTAAAATTTTCTTTCAGAATTAATGTTACGATAAAGACTGAAAAGTCGTTAGATAATTACTTTTATTATTATTATGTCTCAAAGACAAAAGAAAACAATAAAATTTTGAACAGCTCTATGCAGCTTAGAACAGGAAACTCAGAAGTTAAATTTCGACTATTTCCCCCTTTTCTTAACTAATTTAAATTCAAATCCTGAAATATGTTTTTAAACTAAAAACCTTCAAAACTTCCTACCATTAAAACATAGAATGATATCAATTTTCTATTGCGGTTATTAATAAAATATGAATTATTCATATCACTATTAACTAGAAGCTTGCCACATAGGAAAGGAGGAAAATATATATACCGTAAAATCCGGCGTATAACGTGCACTTTTAAATTTAAAAAAAAAAGATCGAAATTACGGGTGTGCGTTATACCCTGGGTATAAAAATGAGGCCTTTAAAAATAAAATAAAGAGAGAGAGAGAGAGATAATTATATATATATTATATATATATATATATATATATATATATATAAATTAGACTTCTACATATATCGAAATGCTGTTTATTTAAAAGAAATGACATTTTCTTTATACGGCCTGTAATTCTAGAAGTATACTATTTTTTTCTAAATTTTAGAATAATACTTCGAATTAATGACTTCAAAACATCACAGCATTGCGCACGTATACTTAAGGTTTCTTGGTTAAAAAAGGGGGTGAACGTTATACGGCGAATATATCTAAAAATTAAAAATTTCAGCTTGAAAGTATAGATGCGCGTTATACGCCGGATTTTACGGTAAGTCTTACTATCAGAAACTGTCAAATAGTGTCTGGAGGTTTACACTTCCTCTTCGAAGGGGGGGGGGGTGGTAATGATTATGGCATTAATTTAAAATTAAAATTAATTGTGTTACTTTTGATGAATAAAAGGATTTTTCCCATTGAAAAAAAAATGACATTTCTACAACAGAAAAACCATATAAAGAAATAATTAAAGAAGAATCCATCCGGTGTAGTGGTTAGTGACAGTGTCGTAGGGCCTGGGTTCGAATCCCGGAGAAGGCATGGATGTTAAAAATGTATAGTGTCTTTGCGGCATGCGGGTACCCTAAATAGCCGTCGAGTCGCAAGTCCTCTCGTGAGGTTGGTAGAAAAGAAAGGGGGTGTTCTCCCTCAAAATTGGGGCAGAACATAGCAAAATCGTACTGTCACCTGCATGATGCTCAAAGCTAAGGCTAACGACAGACGTAAAAATCTAGCCCTTAGCCGCGATGAATTTCGTGGACCTTGATCTGATGTTACTATCGATCAGGTGGCATAAGCAACAATAACAAAGAAGAATCCTACTACTCTAAATAAATAAATAACAATTAAATAGGTTTCCTTCAAAGTTGAGCCCAAATATAGGAAAATTATGAATGAACTTTATTCTATAATGTGGCAGCAAAAATTTTAAAAAAAAGAACTTTTTTCAATGTAATTTTTCCAACAAGTGTGATTTGAATTTTTCGCTAATAAATTACTGATAAATTTTATTTCATTTATCTAACTTTAAAGTAATTTTAAACAGAACAAAAAGCTGCCAAGAAAAGTATAGGAATTAATAATAATGAAAATGGTAGGAAATTGATCGTCATCACAATTGTCAATAAAGATTACGATCAGTCGTCACAATCGAAAAGTTTCATTATTAATTCAGTTTAATTCAATTTAACCCTAAATTTATTTCACACAAAAATTTATTAAATTTTGTTAAAGGGACATTAAATAACTACTAAAAACGTTCAACTTCAGTAAAACTTTCGGTTAAAGAAATAGAGTGTGTCGGAACTCAATCTCTGTAAGATTGTAGTTTTTTCCTTTCAGTGCCAACATTTAAAAGCAGGGAAAAATGTGAATACTTTAAAAATTATGGGTACATTTTCATTAATAGATACAATCATTTTGTGCAAAATAGATAATTTGAAATACAAAACTTAAATGAATGAATTTAATGGTAAAGATTCTTTACAATAGAAACACCAGGATTACAAAAAAAGTAAATTTAACGCATGTAAAATGAACAATTTTCCCTTTGAAACTAAAACATATTTTAAATATAGTGATTACAATCATGAACATTTTCTTCACTTAATCTTGATACTTTTGTCAAAAGCAGTCGAAGTGCAGGTATTGTTAAATTTTTAAATATGATCTCAACCAGATACAGAATTGGTGATGATAATATCGAGTTTCCTAATTTACATATAAAGGAACAATTATAAATATTGACAAATATTTATATTTTATGAGAAGGGCTCAAAATTTATCGAGCACAATAATTTTCAACTCCAACCAGTTAGCTATAAAAGAAAACTCTTTATGGATGCGATCCAATTCTTTAAATTCTTGATTATTTGACAAGACATCTTCTCTCTACCTATCGTACCACACAAAGGAAAATTATTAAAGAGGCCGCAGTAGCAGCAACTCAGCCACAATGCTCTTGATTAAGACCCAATTTCTTTAATTGTTACGAAACCCAGATCGTCAGCATCATTTTTTAAAAAAAAGACAACACAATTAATTTCTTTCTTTAATAAAGGTAGCAGAAATATAAAAGAAGGAACTTTCAAGTAGTTTTACTCCCTTCTGCAGCTGGGCTGCCATCTGGGACAACCAAGAAACGGCCTCCGGCCATCTGAGGCCCCGTCTGGGATCTAGAGATGTGTCATCATCAAAGTGCTTCATCGCTTCGAAGATGTGGGAACGAAGCGCTCTAAGAAAGCCAAAAATTGCTGACTTTAACAGTAGGAAAGTACAAGGTTTCTGATGTTTTCTAAACAGATGTGAGAAATATACACAGAAATCGAAATTGACAAGTTTTGAACAGCTGAGCAAATATTTCTTCAATCTCGATGCCATTGACCTAAAAATCAGATCCAAGGAAGATAGAGACAGGGCATTTAGTAACGGAACTGTAGTCACGCTTGAGGGGCCCAATATGGTTAGGAACAGGTTAGGTAGTTTAAGGGCTATATTTCGTCATCGATTGCTACGTCCGCCTTCTGAAAAGGGTAAAAACCTACGTTTATAAATAGTACAAAAGCATCCAATCACGACGATACGTTGGGGAAGAAAACAATTTAATTTGTTTGGTTGCCTCCTATGTCTGTATACTATGTAAAACAGATTTCGCGCTCAAAATTTCATAAAAAGCTATCCATTTAATTTTTTAAGGAAAAAACTTAAATTTTTGAAGTAATTTTAAAATGCTACTCCTCTTACAAAAATTTACATACACGCTTGAAATTTGATTTACAAGTACCTCAAACTATGTATAAAAACAGTTGGTATGGGTTTTGCGATAACATGATTGGTATTCGTACAATATTTCTTTTTGTGAATGCTTATTGAAAATTCCTTAAAAAATGTAGAAATTCTGAGTTCAATTATTTTTTAAAAAATAAGTTTTGCTTTGATTCCAAAATGCATACCAACTTTTTTTACATGTACTATTAGCAATATGTAAAAAAAAATTCAAAGCATTAGGCACAATAAAAAAAAAGCCTTGACATTTTAAATGAAGACAGACTAGTTATTTTATCTTCCCGAGATAAGTAAGTTTAAAGTTTTGATTTGCCATAGGGATGTGAATAAAAACGAACGTAACAGCTATCATATATATATATAATTCTGCGTTTTTTTTAGTTAAGAGCTTTCAAATTTTGTCAGGTTATAGAAAGGTATGTAAAGAATAATTTAAGCTAAAAAAAAATTAAATTCGATTTTTTAACCGATTTTTGTCATTTGAATCGTACTGTGCCCCGATGTTAGCTTTCATGTTTCCAGTAAAATTCACCTTTGCTAAAAATGGTGACTTTTTATTAGAATGGTATAGGGGCTATCATTTGTGCGAGGTCTCAATTATGTTTAATTTTCGTATCCAAAGAGTTTATTTAATTAAAATATAAGTCCTTTCGATATATATTGTTCTGATAGAGACCTCTTTATTAAAGTTAAGTCATTTACATCGACTTGTACATGTGAACGTAAAATAAAAGATGATTTCATTGATTTGTTTGCATATTTAAGAACATTATAAAAGGAAAAATATTCTATGTTTGCTTGTAAAATAGAGTAATCAAACATAACTGAATCTTTAAAATCTAGAAACTGTCTATACCAACTTTAAATTTTTAAATTTTGTGCAATTGGAAATATCAATCGATTTTCACTACTGCATTAATCCTCCTATTATAAAAATAAAAATAAATAAAAATAACAGTTAAGCTAACTTATTATTAATTTGATCATTTCATTCATTAAATTTATCATGATTTTGATTTAATGGTATCTTCATTTTTATGCATTGAGTTTTGGCCTAAGAGTACAAATTCTACGAATGCATTATAAATCATAAACTTTCCAGATATTTGAAATGCAGACAATATCGATATTTTTCTATTCTTCAGATAATTCGAATTTTTTTCATGTTTGAGGGAAATATATGTCATAAGCAAATTTTTGCATTCGTTCATCAAAAGATTCAATAGAACTCGTAATTTTAAAAGTGCTCGTAATTTTATTTCAAAAACTTAAACTATTATTTTTTATACTCTTAGACATTATCAGCGGCGTAACGTACACCCTCGCATCGCGGAGGGGGGGGTGGGGCCAAAGTCTAATGTGTTGTGGTTTTGCAATCATTTGTCAAATCCGGCTTGGGGCCCAAAACCTGACTTTGCAGGGGCCCCAATACTCTCCGTTATGCCATTGGTCATTACTTATACGTAGAAAGCATTTTTAACACTTAAAAAGTCATCCCATTCTTAAAATTGTTATTACTTGTAAATATACATACATTTGTTTAACAAATAATAACGTTTTTGCCCAGAAATAGTGTTAAAAAAGGATTTCGACATTTCACTTATCATGAAAATAATGTATGAGTTAATATTGAATTTTTTTTCGCACGTTGAATAAAAAAGCAGGCTTTATAAATTAAAATAGTTCCTTAGTTCAATAATATTAAAAAATTAAGCTAATCGAATTTTTTTTTTCTATTCAAGAAATCCATACATTTTCATCAGTCTTTCAAATTCGAACGAAGAAACATCAATTATTATTTGCTAATTTATATTTTTAGATAAAAGCCAATTAAAATTTTAAAGAACCAGCTTCACTCGCACTATTAAAAATTCCACAAGAAATATTAAAACGAAATTCAATTCCAAGAAATAACGTCTAATTAGGAAAGAAATAGCCTTTTTACTTCTCTAAATATGTATTTTTGTTATGCTATTTTAAAATTTAATTCTCTGAAAATTCATTACAAAATATCTGTGTTTTTTCGAAAAAGATTATCAGAACTTGTTTTTGAAAAATAATAAGATTTCTGAGAAAGATATTTTGATTCAAAAAGCCCACCGGTTATGGTGTATGGTTATGAACAAATAATCTAATTTTATCCTTTTGTAAACAATTTTTCAATACCTTCAGGTAAAATTTATTCTAAAGCACAAGTGTTTTCCCCCCTAAAATACAGCTCAAATTATCTCTTTACTGGGTGGAAATTCGCCGAAATTGGTTTAGTTAAGTATTTTGAAACTCGAAAATTCAAACAGAATCAAAATAGCAATTGCATTGAAAAATTAATAATATATATAAAGTTCAAAATTCAATTCAAAACTCTTTAAACTGAATATGTGAAACATAATATATTGTTAAAAGAAATTTATGAGCATATATATTTCTTTTCAATTTTGGATTTCTATGAGTCGTAATAAAAAATAAATTTTGAATGAAAGTTATTGAAAAGAATCTTATACTATAAATTTTTCAAAATATCATAATTGACTTTTTTCAGAACAGAAAGCTAAAAAACATAATCTACATAGATTATAAATGCATGTTTTGATAAAATAAATTTGAAATTTAAAGTTATACCTCCTTTTTAATATCAAAATTTAAACTAACAAATAAATTTTTTTTAAAAAATCATCAAGCCAAAGCTAATTTTAGCATCAAATAATAAAAACGAAATGTCATTTTTCCAAAACCATTTTTTCCCCCTCAATCATCTTCGATGTTCGTATTTGCAGTGCATCATACAAAAATTAATGAAACAATGATTTTCCAACACATTCAAACAATAACATCAATGTGTATTTAAAAATAATAAAAAGTGGCAGAAGCAAAATAAATAAATAAATAAGCGGACAGTACTTTAAAAATTATATATAAAAAAAATCTTCTTGATATAAATTTCTCTCATAGATTATATGCTACAAATAAAATAAAAAATAAAAGCGGACATACATTACATTAAAAATCAGTAATATGAATAAAAAGAATATAATTTTTCAGAATTCTATTAATGTTTCATCAAGTGCTCTATATGTTATTTTATGCCAATATTCAATTCCAATGAGTTATTTTTATTAATAAATAAAAGTCTCAGGGTGTGACAAAATTGGTAAGTTATTGTTTTAATAAAACTCGACAAACTATGTAACAATTTTTGGGAATAACGCGCATGAAGAACAAATCGATCGTAACTGAAACTAGCTACATTGTTTCATTTAGATTTGTTACTTTTTTGTATTGCTTATTTTTTTTAAAAAAATGAGCATAAATTCCAGTTTTAATTGAAATAGTTTTTTTTTCTACAGTATATGACTGTTGCACAAATAGTATTAACACATAAAGCGGGAAAGATATAATTTAAAATAAATCATACCAAATAAAATACAAATATGTGTTAGCTTTTGGAAAGGAAATATAATTTAGAGTGTTTAAAGTGAAATATGTAACTCTCAACAAACCTTTTAACTTTAACAAATTTCAAAAATAAATAAATAAATAAAGCCATAACAATTTATTTTTCCGAGTACCAATTCATTTTACAAATAACTGCTTTTAAAAAATTCTATGCAAAAAGAAAATTGTCACTTTTTAAAATAGATTTTGTTAGTTACTGTGGGCCTTTATTTCCTAACAAATTAAGATTTTTACAATCAGCATGATAGCAAGCATTGCACAATACAACAATCACACCAATACTACATTTCATGAAAGAAACTGAAGGATTGAAAATACAGTAATTACAACAACTTTTTGATTAAAATATATAGATTTAGGTTCACTATAAATAATAACGTAAAGTAAATTTTAATTTGTATACGTTACATACATATATTAGCGAAAAAATAACACAAAACTACTTATGGAAGACACAACAAAATATTGCAAGGGTGAAAAAAAGGTTATACATATCAATCCAAATCATGGAACAAATTTAAAAATTTAAACTAAGAAAACATATCACAATACACCACAGTTAAAAGTTACATTATTTACTTTTTAAAAAAAGCGACGAATTTCAGTTAAGTAATTGACAACCAATTCTTACAAAATAACACTTTTTAAACAAAACTAAAAAATTTTAAAAACGTCACCGGGAACAGGAATTATTATTATTATGCTAATTCAATAAAGGCAAATTAGTGTCAAAAGACAATTGAGCATCAACAAATAAAAGTAGGAGGGAGAAACACATCTACTACAGAGGGTAAAGTGAGTCGTTCTCATTTTCAACGATAAATTATTCCATTAAGAAGAGAAGAAAGCTTTCTTACCTCTCTGTTTGAGAATTCATGCGAGCATCCTTAATTGCATTTTCACAATCCTTCACTCTCAGGCGAGGAGGCTTTTCCCTCCGAGCACGTGGTCTTGGGCGGCCTTCATTAGCGGCAATTGGCAGTCGTTAAAAAGAAGAGGCAACAACAACAAAAAAAAGAATCCTTTTAATTACTCAGCTGTTCCGCCAGAGAGCGTGCAGCATCACAGCAAGCGCCGTGGCAGCAGCACAAATTACCATCCCGCACGTTTTCCACAGTTTTGCCACCGATTCGGATTGCACTCACACCACACTTTTTGTTTTCTCTCTCTCTCTACGCCGGAACTTTTTCGGTGGTCGTCGAGTCGACCGAAAAAAATGGCCGAGCGTGCGAAACCATTTTTAAGTAATATTATTTTTTTCTCTCTCTCGCTTTCTTTTAGAGTTCCTCTCTAGAAAAACCACCCCCTCCTCAAACTTAATCAAAAGCGGGTTGTTTCTTCCTTTTCTTCACGCACTTTTTGACACCTCATTAAGGAGTTAATTAGTCAGTTTACGACACGGTCGGGGGGAAGAAGAGAGTCAGGGGATTTTTTTTTTTTATTTACTTTTTCCCTTCTTGTCTCGACGGAGGTGAATTTTTTTCCCCTCTCCTTTCGCGAGTTGTTCTGGAAGAAGGCAAAAACGGTTCTCGCGCACGGACTAGTCTTGCCGTGTGTTTTTTTTCGGTGATCGGCAGGACGCGGATCCTACTACTACTTCATCCATTTCTGTATCCCTGCGAAGACGTCGGGCAAAGAAAAGAACGGTTGGGTCGGGCAAAAAAGACCCTCCTTCCTCCCTAGGCAAAGCTAGACGCAGGTTGCGCGCCTCCAATCAATAAAGTAGAGGTTAGGGAAGAGAGGGAAGAGATGGAACGAATGGACGAATGGGGGGAAGAGAAAAAAATGGAAGCGGCGAGGGGGGAGAAGAAGGGAAGCACAAAAAACGGGCGGGACGCAGACTCCGGGAGGGGTGGGCTAAAGCTGCGCCGCGTCTGGGAGGGGTGGAGGAGACGAGAAGATATTGACTGGCGGGCTGTTGCTGCGTGTAGTCTTCTACTGCAGAGGCAGCGCTAGACGGATCGATGAAAAAAGTCGTCGTTGTCGAAAAAGAGAGACGCCACTTTCGAACCTTTTTTCCGAGAGAGAGAGGAATACATATATATATTTTTCTTCTTCCCTTCGGTCTGCTTCTTCTTTTCTCTGTCCCGGGAAGTTATTTATTCATTTTCAACTTCGCGAATCCTTTTTGGTTGGAGCGATAAGTCCGATAGGACGTAAACAAAACACACACAAAAAACAAGATGATAATAATAATACAAAAAAATATTGCTGCTGTGTGGGGTGAAAAAAACACACACACATATCTCTGGACGCGATTTCCAACGGTCGCTTCTGGGGGCGGGAGTAGGAGGGAAGCTGGGGAGGGTAGGAGAGGGTCTTATTTTTTTATCAGCCTCAAGGTCAATAACCCGTGCGCGTCGTCCACTGAATGCGAAAAGGCGGTGGCAGACGTGATTGAGAGACGGATTCCAGGATTACAGCGCTCCACTCCAGAGCGTTTCGCAAGATACATTCGAGAGGAACGAATTAAGGTGTAACTCCTCGTGCCAAGGAAGAGGTTGCAGAATTATCATCGTGTATGTACTGATGATGATGGTCGCAGAAGCACGAGGCTGTTATCCTACTTTTTTTCGTTTGTTTCCCTCTCTGTTAAGTCACGTGGTGTCTGTCATCTCAGACGATATATTCTGTGTATCGCGGTTGGTAGTGCGAATGAAAAATAGCCTGGATATCAGGATTATGGCTTGGGATGAAGTGTTATGATTTTATTCGGAGTTAAATACTCGTACGATTGTAACATTTGATTGGAATATATATTGTTAAAGATAAAATTCATATTGAATTAAGATTTTTTTGCGAAATACTAGATTGTGAGAGAGGTTTTTTTATGTGATATACATAATTGATACTTTCATTATTATTATCTGAATTTAAAACGCAATAAATGGTAACTGAAATTATAAAAACAAAAACATTTGTTTCTGTTGAAAAATAAATATTGATAAAAGACTTAATGCTTTTAAAACATTTTTTAGCAGGAATTATTCGTCTTGACAGTATTTATACGCCATTTTTACTTTCTATTAAGATCATTTCACTCTTAAATTTAATATATACGCATTATTTTTCAGACTTATTCTAAGTTATCAATAATAATTTATTCATCTTTGACATGAAATCATTGCTGATGCTATCATTTGAGATAGTTATTAGGGAATTGAAATTCTGCATTTTTTGAAAAATCGTTACTTAAAATTTTTTGGGGAATTGAAACAGGATAAAAAATTAATCTATCAGTTTCGATTAATCCATATTTTCAGATTTATTTTCATCATATATTTAGATATTAACTTTATTTTGTTGGGGGGGGGGGATTCTAAATGTTACAAAAACAAAATAGTGAAGATTTTACCTATATCTAAGCAAATATATTTCATTTGTGAAGAATTGAAATTAAATGGAAAATAATGAATTATCTTACAATTATCCAATTATCGAGTAATAAAATAAAAATATCAATGATACATAGAACATATTTTAATTTCAGCTTTTAAAAATTGATATTTTATGATTCTGTGAAAGATGCATTTCAGAAAATTAATTTAAAAAATGATTTTTAAATATTTTATTAATATTCTATCTCAAAGTTATATTTATTTATTAATTTTTTTAGAACTATGTAGTTTTTTTTTTTTTAATTTATTCTTTTTTTCACTTTTTGACAATTTCTTAAGACTAGATTTCCGTTCAAATCACTCTTTCCAACACATCCTTAATATTCTTAGTAAACAATTTATCAATTTTTATAAGCCCTCTGTGATTTACTTGATATGAAAATTCCTTATAAGTCTTTTTTTAAAAAAAAATAATAATCAACAAATTACAGATAAAAAAATATATAAAATCTCTCCAAAGTAATCCCAGATCTTTCTATTAAAGAAATATCAAACGCTCATTAAGGGTTTCCAAGGGAATTTCACTTAAAATACTTTCCGTAATGCAAAAGAATAGTGGATATTATTTATAGGTAAGAATAAACAATCAACTGTGTATTAAAAATGTACACAATGTTTCAAAACCTTCAATATGTAATGAATTGTGTAATGAATATTAAAATAATGAGAAAAAGTTTCAAACTCAGGTATTGATTTCTTACAAAACTCTTCAATAAATAGCCATTTACATTTTTAAATGTATCTGAAGAATAGAACACTGGCTGTATGTAATTTGACAATTACAGTTAGCGTTTCAGTTAAAATTGCAGCAAATCAATCATAGCAGTCTCTCATCTATTTTCGTTAATATACCCAAAACACAATTACAATCTCAGCAAAAGATATAGTAAGAAAAATGTTAAAACTACAAATTATAAGAAAGATTTATATATTCGGAATCACTCACACTTTCTTAGAATATTATTAAATGTATTTATAAATAATTCTGCATGACACACACACCCTGACCGTTTTCTCTCTCACTCAAAACCAGACATCTCTTAATTTTACAGTATTAACATGCACATTCAAAGAACACATGTTTCGCCATCATTTTTGTTCATTAACGAAAAAAAATGAGTATTTGAAAATAAATAATTCATGTGGTTCCGTGATTCTCTGAAGAGCATTTTACTTAGGTATATATTTGATGCTGATTTCAAATAAACAAGAAATTCTGTGCAGAAAATTTTGTAAAATTAAATTTGATTTTATTATTGAAATTAGTTAGCGAGGTCTTTTGACTGAATTACATATGTTAGAGACATATTACGTCAATTTTCATCGCCGTTCTACTAGACACAATCATCAGATTTTTTTTTCTTTCGATTTTTCGCACTTTTTCTTAATTGTTACTGTGGATTTCTCTCTTTCTGAGAACGGAACGTTTCGGCTGAACTTGAAGACTGTGGAGCAAACCAAAACCCAGGATGATCTTGTTCGAAACGATAGTACTTAATGTGCGAATGAAAACCTTATTTGTATAAAAACATATGAATTGTAAAATATATGTAAATATATAAAAAAGAAAAGATTTTCAAATACAGCCTTTTTTAATTCAGTTTTGTAAATAATTTTTCCTTTCCTCCTTTAATTAATTAGTACTGAATATTCCGAAAGCTGGGGAAAGAGGGATGGAGGATTTACAGCAGGGGAGGTCAACCTTTTTGAGAAGAGTGCCACTATCTGACAAATAAAAAAATTATGCATGCCACTTCAAATTTGTCCAAAAAAAACGAAAGATGAAAAAATGTTACTTACAGGGAATTTGAAAATAATATAATAAATAAGACAAAATTACTTATGTTTTATTGTTATTTTTTTTTAGCTTGAATCAGCTAGGTTTGGTATAAAATAAAAATGAGTAACCAAAAAAATTTAATTCAAAATAATTATTAAACAGTCAGTACTTTCTTTATGTGGTTTTTCAATTTGTAAAATTTTTATTGAACAATTTGTAGGTATTTTACATTAGGATTAACTCTCGAAGATGCTAACCAAATCGGGTTGTTTTAGGTGTACATCAGTCTCTCCCCCCCCCCCTTTAAAATCGATACAAAAATAACCGAAGTGTGTTCACACAAGAAGATATAAAATCAATCAAGATTCGAAAAGAACAATCATTACCTTGTAATCTGAAATTTAAATTATTTAAATGTCTTGTAGTATCGGTAAGAAAAACCAAATCTCTAAGTCTACCTTCATTCTTGAGAAACAAGCACTCGCTGGGCAGCTAGCTGATTGTTTTCATACAGATATTTTAAACACACACACACTTTCTCTAATTCCAGAATCTCACGAATGCACTTCCATCGGAAAACCAACGCACGCAACAATGAAGAAGTGTTGTCTACATTATAATTTTCTATAGTAATTTAATTTCCTATTTAAGTATATTTAAAATAAATTTTATGTTTTGTTTGAGACAACCACACTTTTCAGTAAAGCAGTAAAAAAAAAAAAATAATAATAATTTTTTTTTCAAATTTTTTAATTTTTTTATAAGTTTTTGCGTGCCACTCTTACAACTTAGCCATGCCACACTGTGGCACGCGTGCCGCGGGTTGGCCAGCCCTGATTTACAGCCTTGATTCATCAAGTGCTACCTTTGAAATGAATTCTATCATTACAGAAAAAAAGTGTATCTTCACATTTACATCTTTTACCTTTTTCTTTTTCATTTATGATTCATCAGCTCTCTAATACCATTCGATTTGTCAGCTACAATTAATCAGATATCTCTTATCATTTTACACACCACACACCTCTATTTTAAATTTCTTAAATGCCAACTATGTATGTCCTTCAGAGACTGACTTAAAAGTTCCAAACCTTTGATAGATGAGCTCGGTCTCTCTGTGCGATAAACAAATAAACTATGTCCACGAAAACATGAATTTCTAATTAGATTGGGTTTAAATTTCCTTGCTCTAAATATGTCAACAGTATTTCTAAAAACTGGAAAATTTTAAAATCGTTGTCCTCATAGTAGCGAAAACTTTGTTAAATAAATTTTACAGATATTTGTTACTGTGGTCGTATTCGACAACAAATAGCTCTCTGTTGGCTTCTAAAATAAAGTTCCGTTGCTTTGCAATTATCAATCCCCTCAAAAGCTCTTTCGAGTGAATATTTACTCTGATATAATCTCTGTTTTATAGTTGAAAAAACACTATCTCTTTGGAAAGTTTGAAGAGATTTTAATGGTTACTCAAAACGTGGTAAAAAAATTTAAATACTTGAAAAAGAGATAAAACATTCGGTGTTCTTTAGAATTTCGAATAATTGTATCCTACATAGATTACGAATTTTTTAGGTACTTAAATGTATCATCAGTTTGGGAGCGAGTTCGATTAAGTTGATTGCTAAATAAACATAAAATGAATTCTAAATAAAAAAATTTATTTTGGGATACTTAAGCCAAAGACATAAAAAATAACTGTTAATGCGTATTAAAATTAGAAAATATTTAATTTCCGTTGTAATTTGGATAATTTTAGATGCCTTTTCACAGTTTTCGAAAAATCTGAGAAAGTGAAATAAAATACGTCTAAAAATTTAATTCTTTGTTTATGTTTACATTTCAGAAGTTAGTAAAATGTTAATCTCTTTGAAAAATATACGAACGTTGAAATTAATATTTCATCAAGTTGTACTTATCTCTTTTAGAACAAGCTCTCTGAATATCTAAAAAGGTTTGTCCAACGGTAATAAATATTTCTATGTCTTGAGCATCCATAATTGACTATTTATTGCCCTCTGTAGACTACAAGAAAAACCATTTTGAACATATTTTAAACATAGAAAATTAGATGGAATTATTTCTGCGATACGTTTCTCCATTTAAAGTAGTTCCGTAATAACAGTTCTAAAAAAAAGCTTCAAATTAACGTTTGAACGGAGATTCAGAAATCAGTTTCTTTTCAAAGATTTTATTTCAGTATTACAATTTTTAAAATTTGAAAACGTAGAAAGGAAATTAAAAGAGAGAAAGAGGTACTAATTTATACATCGCGTATTATTTAAAATGTAAATGCATAAAAGAAAAATTATGCGTATTGTATTTAAGTTAATGAGAATATGCATTTTTAAATCGTTTTTAAATATTCAATGAATTTAAATAGAGTGATATACGAACATTTAATCATTACAGCGAAAATGAAACTAGTTAGCAATTTTCTAATATTAGTCATATTATAAGAATATAAATGTAACTTTTCTGAGATTGTAAGAAATTTGATGATTAAAATGTACTTAATTAATGTTTGAAAAGAAGTTAATTAAATCCAATTGCTAGATAGGAAGAAATCCGTTCATAAAATGCGTAAAATAGCATTACAAGATATGTATTATAAGTGGATTTTTAAATTTTTATTTAAAAAGAAATCTTTTTCAACTTTAAAATATTAGAAGCAAACAAATTATTCATTTAAATATATCGAGAGAAATGACAAAATACATCCTATATCTCATAGTTTTCATTTTCTGTAAGGTTTTTTATATTTCTAGTATTTTCATTATACTGGCAATTTCAAAAGTGCGTTGCTTAACAAAAGGAAATAAAATCATTATTATTTAATTTCGTTATTAGTAAAAAATTTTATTGAAATTACATAATTTATTTCACCACTATGAAGGATTCATTTTTAAATTAAGTCTTGATATTAATGCATAATTTTCTTTTTCTTGTGGATGAGTCATCGTAGAACATGATTTCAACTCATAATAATAAGTCTCGTGAATAAATGTTTTCTTGCTAAATTTATTTTCCATGTAATTAAGAACAAAAAAAATTAATTTGTTTTCCTTTTAAGTTATTTTGAAATATATTTATAGCAGTCGATTCGAAAATCAATTATTCATGAAACAAAAGGAAAAAAAAAAACACTACTTTAAAATTTTTACTGAACTGCATTTTCTCAAAATGTAAACAGTACATAGCTGACGTTGTTTCTACTTTGATCTCATACGTTTTTTTTTTCAGCACAAAATAACCAGCAACAACAAATGCAATTTTTTTTAAATTGAAGTCATAGAAAAAAAAATTTAATTTTTATAAAAAACCAGATTAGAATGTACACAGAATATACTTTTCACTTCTGAGTTTTATGTTTTTTAGCTTAGATATGGAATTTTTCTCTTATAAACAAACTCATTCTAATATAAAATGAACATTTTTTGATTATATAAAATCTAACACACTCGATTTGGATCTTCCACACATGGTTATTTGTTTAAACAGTTTATTTCAACAATAACTGTATTATTTAAAATTGCACTGTGTATTAAAAAAAGATCGGCAGACAAATTTTTCAGAATGATCCGCATGAATGAGAAAATTAACTAGGTTGTTTTAGGATTATAAAGCATCTTTCCTGAAATATTATCAAAAGATTAGTTTGATGGAAGAAATCAGTTTGTTCTTCCATGCTTTGCGATTTTCATTTCCATATTCAAAACATTTAGATCTTACTTCTTAGAAGCTATCTGCATGTGACATGTGAAGAGCAATGCCTTGTGTCTGAGCTTTATACAAGAAAAAAGACTCTTCAACAAAAAAAAGTATATAATATCTCCGTTTGAAATCCGATTAGTTAAAAATTATCACGGAAAATTGTCACAATTTTTTATTTTACGAGAATTGAAAAATTCAGACATAATTTGAATAACTACTCTTTATTTCTTACTGTTGTATTGTTGTTTAAATCATTATGATACGACATTTACTAAGGGCTTGTTGCGGAAACTATCAATTTACGAAAAATAAAATCATTCA
Source organism: Trichonephila clavata (assembly GCA_019973975.1). Taxonomy (NCBI): domain Eukaryota; kingdom Metazoa; phylum Arthropoda; class Arachnida; order Araneae; family Nephilidae; genus Trichonephila; species Trichonephila clavata. The sequence continues at coordinate 88,544 of BMAO01038409.1, forward strand.
GAGATAAAATCGTATAAGTTTTAAATTACATAATTATTTGTTCTCTGTTTTCTTAGTATTTTTATAATATTAAAGCGATTATTTCTAAGATGAATATATTATAATCTAACTTTTTATTAGTACATTTATCAATAAAACTAATATTAGTTTTAAGAAAAAATATTCTGATTACTGGAAATCATAATTTGTCCATAAAGTTACCAAGACATATTTTTCGCATGTTCACTATGTGACGGATCTATATGTCTCCTTCTATTAATCTCTGGGGCATTCTTTTGGGCCAGTATTTTCAACCAACCTTCTCCGAAAGGCAGAAAGCGTGATATTCAAATTAAGTTTAATATATAAATTCTTTATTCGAGAGGTTGCGAGTTAGTGAATTGTGCATAGATTAGAAGTGAAGTAATTTGGAAGTAAAACGTATACGTAAGCAAAGTAAGAAACCAGAAGTTGGAATATTAAGATAGTGATTCGCTTAACTAGCGGGAAGTGTTAAAGTCAACTCAAAACAGATAGAAGACTGCAAGAGATCAGGTACTGTGATCTTAAATCAAGTCGATGTTAAGACAGTTAAACTAATAAGCGGTCATTAAATACGTAAGCTATGTATAAAGTTATATTAAAGGTAGAGCTGCATGATTGAATATATTCTCCCCAACGCAATCTCGTCTCTCTCCCGTTCTATTATGATTTAAGTTATCTTATTTAGAGTGTTATTTGTGTCTGAGTTGAATTTAGTGATAAATAAAATAATTGAAATTCATCATGTCGTCTGATCATTTAGTTCCTCCCACACCTCTAGCCGGGTCACGGGGAAGAAGGGACGTAAATTCCTTATAACTATTAAAAACAAATCAAATCAACATGATGGATATTTATTAAAATGTTAGCAGAGTATTGTGCTGCATTTATATTCATTATACACATTTCTTTGAAAACTTGGGAGAACGAGATGAAAATGGTCTGCGATTTCCTTCATTTTTGAGTAATAATATTAATGGAAACTTCAATTTTAGATCAGTTTAGTGTAAGAAAAATAATAGCTTCAAATAGATGATGTTACACAGATAATATTCATTACTCATAAAGCCTATAGAGAAGTTAGAGTGGCCTCAGTAGCCTAGTAGTTATAGTCTCAAACTCGTAGCCGGCATGTCACGGGCTCGAGACTTGGTGCCATTGAAGACCCACCGAGTAGAGGGGTTTATCTGTCGTGCTTGAATCTGTCGAGGCTCAAAGTTCTTCCGTTGGTGTGGCGTGGTAGTTAGGAGCGGGGTGTGAGTGGTAGGGAGAACCTCGACCGAGGTTCAAAATTACTTATTTAGTCGCCAATTGCCCTCGTCTTGCCTTATAGTGCGACGTTAATAAACTCTAGTACATTCATAATAATAGAAAGAAAAATATAAAAGAAATCAAGAATTTTATTACAACTCTTAACAGTTCCAATTTTTTTTTTTTTTTTTATTTAAGGGGCATGGTACGATTTAAGCAAAAAATTTTAATTTAAGGAGTTTAAAAAAATTTTTTGGTTGCCTCCTATGTGTGTATTCTATGTAAAACAGATTTTGTGCTCAAAATTTCATAAAAAGCTAGCCGTTTAATTTTTTAAGGAAAAAAACTTAAAATTTGTGAAATGATTTTAAAATGCTACTTTTCCTGCGAATGTTTACATACAGGCATAAAATTTGATTTACAAGTACGTCAAACTATGTATAACAAAAGTTGGTATTGGTTTTGCGATAACATGATTGGTATTTTATCTTTCCGAGATAAGTAAGTTTAAAGTTTTGATTTGCCATAGGGATGTGAATAAAAACGAACGCAAAAGCTATCATAATTCTGTGTATTTTAAGTTTAGAGTTTTCAGATTTTGTCAGGTTATATAAAAGTATATAAAGAATAATTCAAGCTAAACAAATTAAATTTGATTTTTTGACCGATTTTTGATAATTGAATCGTATTGTGTCCCCTTAAAAATTTTAAAAAAAGAACAATTGAAAAAAACCTGCACTCATTTATATGAACTAAAATTCAAACCTTTCCGAATTCTCAAATGATAAACATTACCCTCCCAAACTTTGACAGAATGCGAAAGTCAAAACAAAAAAAAAACAACAAAAAACAGAGAGAGAGAAAAAAGCGAAACCTAGAGATATTATCTTTAAATAGAATTACGAGTTCTGATAGAGATCGCCACTTCTGACTCAGAAGGTAGGAAGACAGGATTTGTGTGGTCACCGATTAAGAAAATGTTTTCGATTTCCATCCACCCGGAATTTGATAAAAGATAGCGGTGGGAAAAAAAGTTTGATCACTAGAATAGACAGAATAAATTTTCTTGGAACTAATACGATTACAATAGGGGTCGACATGCGTGCCCTGTTGCATCCAAAATAATCTAACCCTTAAACTATTTGCATTTTTCCATCAGTAAACCTGTATTGAGATGATAATGTGATCATGTATTCCTCCCTCTTCTTATTTATGCTATTTGACCTCAGATATATATGAGCAAATGAATAAGTTGACAAATCACGGGTGTGCATTGTCTAGAAAAATAATCAAGAAGTTAGGTATTTTAAAAACAATTATTTGATCATTCCATTTTCGAGCGAATGGAAAAAAGAGAAAATATATGAACAGCGATTTTATAGAATCTTTTCTTACGTTTCTCAAATACTAGCTCCGATTTCTTAAAGCAGCGGTTCTTAAGCTGTGGTCAATAGACCCCCGGGGGTCCCCTGCGCCTTTCTAAGGGATCCGTAGACTCTCTCATGTAACGTTATGATTTTCCTCTTTTACAAACTCTGAAAGGCCTCGTGGAAAAATTTAAAGATGTGTCATCCTAGACTGGATCACTAAATTATCCTTATTAAAATAAATTATAGTTTAAAAAAAACTAAAAAAAAACACCCTTTTGTAGTAAATCGAACAAAGTTGTAACAATCTTTTAGTCGCCAAATCTGATATTAGCCGCCAAATCTGGAAATAGGATCTGAAATGAGTCGCCAGATGCGGGATGGGATCTGAAAATTGGAAATCGTTAATCTTGATGATCCTGATCAGGACAATGGAACAAATATATTAAATCATTGTATTGTCATCGGTCCTGGACAAGTGAGCCAAATTTCGCGAATTCATCTTTTTAAGAGGGTAAAAATTGAGTTCAAAGATTCCGTTACATACAAGTGAAGCTTATAAAAGGGTGTTAAAAACTTCACTAGAATATGTATTTCAAACAAGAATATTAAGTCTGGAAAGTGTGTTCAAAATCTTGGTGGTCCGCAAAGTCAGGCTGATACATAGGGGGGGGGGGGTATCGAAAGTTTAAGAACCGCTTTGTTTGTCTTAAAGTATTAAACATATAATAGACTAAATAAAATCACAAGCAAATCAAATTGGTCTAATTATAATATTGTTAGTAGCTTGTTTTAACATTACGAAAATTTAGTTTAATAGAGTGTTGGACGTTAAACATTTAACTGAAGGTGGCAAATTTGTTCAATGAAGACTAGTATAACAATTATTTTTTAATTTAAGTTAGATTACACAAAGACAACACGTATCATTAGCAAAAAGTAATGGACAAAGAACATGGACGGTATTTCATAGTGGCCACTTTCTTTCCTCACCTGACCTCTCCTAAAAATGTGTGGCCGCTAGAGGGAGCTTCTGCTGCTTGGATCAGTCAGTTACAGCTATTATGACTAAAGCGGTTACAGTTTCAGAATTCAATTCAATTTTACAACACGTACAATTATTTTCTTTGGGGTTAATTTTCGTTAAAGCTTCAAAAAGTAAATGATGATTTAAATTTTTTTAAAAAATGCAAGGTAGAAAAATTGTTGAATAGATCTCAGAGAAAACTGCTAAATACAGTCGATACAATTAAATAATTATCTTCTTCATGCGTTTACAATTAGTAAGAGCATTTATACAATATTTTAAAGCAAATTGTACATTTTTACGACTTAAGATTAAATATTAAGAAAATTTGTATGAAATAATACTCAAATACTTGTTTTATTCTATAAATAAACATTCTTTCAACAGTTACCTTTTAATGGAGTTAGATATAAGAGTCACGTGGTTTAATTTTTCGTATATCCAGTTAATCTGAAACACTGAAACTACTGCTGAAGAATTATCGTAGTCGCTAAAAAACACAACTATTTAGCAATCATTGCTTCTGAGGTTTAATATGTTCCACAAAAGATGAAGATTTATCCGAAGTATATTTTTATTGATAAATTAAGGCGAAGATATATATATCGTGTTAATAATCGTCAGCAATACTTAATTTACTTTCTGTTATTTTAATATATGAAAAGCAATTAACATATTTTTTTTAAACCCCGTGCACCACACAATGTATAACACGGGGGGGGGGGATACAACACAGACAGAAGAAAGGATTACAACACAAACATCCATGCCTTCTCCGGGATTCGAACCCAGTCCCTACGGCACCGCAGTCAGCTTCACTGACCACTATACCGAATGGGCGGCAATTAACATATTTAGAAATTGTTTTATCGAGAGAGAGATGAAAAAAATTTTTAATTAGCAAAAAAGAATTTTATGAATACTGATAAAGGGTTTAATAAATTAAAACTATCATGCGTTTATTAGATGAGACAAAGAAAGTGTAATTTAGTCACAATTTTTCTATGACGTAATTCTCGATTTTACAAAAATGTTTATAGCCATACAGGAACAGGTTTTAAAAAGTTATTTCAATTTAAATAAAACGGAATGCTTTGTAGATGTAATGGACGAGAAGACTTTCAAACTTCAGAAACCTTATAATGGACATCGTAATAAGAAAATAAAGAAGCTATAAAAATGTTCTGTAAAACATGGAAGCAGACAAAATAATCCAAGTTGAAAACTGTAAACAGCAGTGGAGGAAACTAAAATATTTAAGAAAATCAAATAGTTAAAAGAATAAAATGCTTAGATTTGTTCACGATTTGTAAAATATTATTTCGAAAATGTTTCATTTAAAAAAATATTTATCTAAGAAAAAGTTTATATTATGAAACTCAGTTCATCTTAACAATAAAAATTAAAGCAAAAGTATTTTCCACACATACATTTAAAATTACAAAAGATTTACTTTAAAATCTTTTCAATGCAATTTGTAATTAAAATGTTGCAAAAAATTCTTGCTTTAGAAAAAAAAGAATATTTTATTGAATAAAAGAGAATAATAAAATTATGAACGGATTTTTAAATATATAGGACATTCACAACGCAGTATAATACTCTAAAATACGATTTATAACGAAATAAAACAATTTTAAAATATTTGATATTAAAATATTTTCATTTGCTACATCTCTCTCTCTCTCTACTCTTTGAATTTAGAATCTCTTTGAATGCCTACATTTAAAAAATCTATTCATTCAAGAGTTTATTACGCTCTTTCACTGCTAAATTAATGAAATATTTAGAATTGAAAGAGCGTAAAGCAGATTTTCTGAAGCATGTATTCCATTACATTTCATTCGTAATTACATTCTTAAATGTTTTTAATAATGTTCACAAAATGTATAACTATGTAACCTGTATTTTTACTTCTAATTGCTTTTTCGAAGATCTAAAGGCGCTTTAGAAAAATATATACATATTTATAGAGCTAAATAAAAATTAAAACACACATACACAAAAGGGCAAAAGGATCAATAATTTTGCAATTATTATTAGAAGTAATAAAAACTTGAAAATATTATTCTTATTCTTGAAAATATTATTCTATTCTTATTCTATTAAAGGAAAGTAAATTGGATTCATTTAAAAATTTTCTTACTTAATTTGGAAACTCTTAATATTACATCTTAGTAATTTTATTACGATTTTTTATTCTCAAAAAAGCATGGAAAGTAATAAAAAAAGAAAAAATTGCTTATAGAAAACAGGGCTTAAAAACACTGTACTTTCCTATTGATAATGCATTATAATATTATAACTTTCACAAATTATTTATCTATTATATTTTTTTTTAAAATTATTGTCTTTTTTTAAAAAATATTTCCATGAATTTTGATGCAAAAGAAGTCTCCAGAAAAGTGATTAAATATATTCATTATAAAATATTTTTAGATAATCTAAAAATGTCGCAAAAACAACATCATAGAAACCAAATTAATCTTGTTAATGCTATTGATTCCCGATTTTGTTGTTGAAATTTAGGTAATAGGATTTTTAATGTGCTTATAATTATTTCTAAGAAATTTTACTATTCCACAGTATTATTACAGTATGATTGAAGTCATTTTTAATGAGAAAATATTATTTATAGTCTGTAATTACACTGTAATCATTTGAAAAATAAATTTCGTTCCATGAAATCCATAAATTATTAATGTTTTTGATCTCATTAAACATATGAGCAATTAATGTATTTTTGGATTCATGAGATGTATAAATCATATATTTTTTGGTTTCATGATTTTTATTTATATATGTGTGTAATACTAAACTATATAAATCTAACTAAAATAATAATTAAGAGGAGTAATCTACGAAAACAATAAGAGGAAAATTGACTGCTTATTTCGTAATGTCGTCATATGTGACGTCATAGTCATATGATAAATGCAATCACGAGTTTCCAGCCAATCAGTCCACATTCTTCACTGTTGTCAACTTTGCTTTTTACAGAAAATTTCTTTTAAAATGAACATATTTGTCAAAAATAAATTATAGTTTTAAAAAAGTAAAAAACACCCTTTACAGTTAATCGAACTAAGTTGTAACTTAATCTTTTCGCCGCCAAATCTGGAAATGAGATCTGAAATTAGTCGCCAGCTGCGGGAAATGGGAAATCGTTAAACCTGGTTATCCTGATCAGAACAATGGAGCAAAATTATTAAATTATTGTATTGTCATCGGTCTGGACAAATGAGCAAAATGTCGAATTAATCTGACCTTTTAACGTGGGTAAAAATTGAGTTCAAAGATTCCGTTACATACAAGTGAAGCTTATAAAAGGGTGTTAAAAGTAATGCACATAGGTAAATGAAATGCAGTTTATTTAAAACTACTCGTATATATATATATATATAAAATACGATTTTTTTCAAAATTTTTTTGAAGAATCTTAATACTTGGAACATATTTATCAAATTATTAAATTTGAAATTTTATCTTAATTTTATAAGAGGAAGAAAAACAAGTGTAAGATAACAGCCGCTTTGAACTTAATATAGAGCACGTGATTCTATTATGTGACCACACCATGGATTTAATCCATTTTGAACGTTGACCAAATTCTGAAGATCTTGATTCTACTAAAAACTATCTTACAGAATAATTGATTTATTTGTAAGTTAAAAAACAACTGAACTTAAAGTATTTTCGCGTTATGAAATGAATTATGAGAGATATTAGTTAGTTAAGGTACCCGAATACTTGCGACAACTTTTTTTTAAAAAAATGGAGATTTTTTGTTATTTTTAGATAAGTTTAATAAATTGTAAGAAAAATGTGCTAAAATTAAGAAGCTAAGAAGAATTATTATTACTAAAATGGAAAAAATGGGTAAAAACTTACAAAAAAATAACTTAAACAGGGCTGATTCTGTACCAAAAGTTCATGAACAAATTTTTAATTTTTCAATTCTGATGTGTTGTTATGTTATTCCTTTTTGAAATGACCTTCAGGATAAGAGATATTTTAATTTTTACAAAAGCTAGAGCACTTTATCTTAGTTATTATATGAAATTGTTTAAAATAACAGTGATTATATCAACATAAGGGACTGTAAATTTTGTTATTAAACAGTGATTGATAAATCTGAAGGTTAAAACACTTCAACTATTATACAGAACATACACAAAAAATATCAGTTAATCATTTTCAAAATTTTTTTAGCAATCTCGCTGGCCCTGCTTGAGCATTTTTAAAAAACGCATTTCGAGTAAAAAGCGTTTTAAAGTATGACATCCTGCTTAAAGTAATGGCATCTGCTTTTACTAAAACACTTGTAGTTTTTGTTCCAGTGAACAGAAAATAAAATACTTGGTATTTTTATAAAACTTTTTAGATGGCCTATAAAATAAAATCATAAAAAAAATTTGTCAATTTTTGACAAAATTCACAATTTTAGGGTAGTTGGATACCTTAAATATTAATTCAATCTATATGATCAATATTAATTTAGCCTATTTTATATAAATTACAAAAAGAATTGTATTGGATTGAAATACTCCAGTTTCTCAAAAATAATCACTGTTAATGATTAGTATTTTTTGAAGATTTTGTGGGGAAATAATTGAGCAATGTGTATATTCTAAATGCATCGCGATTGTTAAAACCGAAAAACTCACGAGTCTTTTTAGACAAACCCTTTTATTGTGCGGTTAATGTCGGAAGTATGGGATTCACATGTTTTACATCTTTCCAAAGAGAAAGAAATCTCGTCCAACCTGTCCGAACAATTATTGAAATTTTCAGTGCTATTCTTTATTAATGACCGGCTTTTTTGACATTTGCGTGACTCCAAAATGAAAAGGGAATCATAGAGTTATTTGCACGATTGCACAACTGAAGAATAGATACATATCTTTTTTTTCCGCGATGAAAAAAAAAACATTAAATCTGACCTAAGGCTACAGTGGTTATTACTGGCCAAAAATTAGATATAAATGTTATTTAATGTCTTGAAGTTGTATCAACGATGTATCTTTATTGGAATCGGAAAAAGAAGGAAATACTTGAATGGAAAAATCATTGTTTTTCTCTCAATAAGGTACTTTTAAAAGAAATTGCTTAAAAAGGGGGGGGGGATTTAATATTTTATAAAATTTATAAATTTCTTTCAGGAAGATATTTTTTTAGAAGTTGCTTGTGTGTAAAGGTTTAAGAATATACTGTAACCTTGCACATATTGTAAAAAAATTAAATGCTTGGGATTACTGAAGTGTTGTCAGAGATGAAAATTAAATATCTGTTAAGAGTTAATGAAAATGTATAAAGTACCTCATTGACTCAAAAGAATTTTCTTTTAATAAGTTGAAAATTTGTCTTTTTAGAACAAATTTCATTAATATTTGGTGGCAATACATGAGCTTTAAAAATATTTTTCTTGACAGAAAATATTTTATTTTTCCTTGTTGGATATCTTTTATCTAGTTGAAAAATAATTTCCCTGAAAGAGTCGTTTAATTGCGTTTATTCAAACTAATTTTATGGGTTTTTTGGGGTTTTTTTATTTTTATTTTGCAGAAAGTTTTTTTTTTTTAAATAAAAATTAAGAGAATTCATGTTGGTAATAAAAGCGATGCTGCACCAAATTAGAGAGATAATTGCATTGTACCCAAAACTGTGTTTTTGTGGGTTTTTAAAATTAAAAAACTTTAAATAAGCACTAATATTAAAAAAAATTAAGTCAATTCCTACTTTGAATGGATGGATAGAAAGTACTTTATTAACGATTGAAAATTTGAACAAGATATATAAATATATATATAGGGAGAGAGTGAGCTAATAGTAGGAATTGAAAAAGATAGTTGCACATTGGAATAAAATGAATAAAAGAATTGCTTTAAAAAAACTCTTTATTTTTCTTCTTGGCTTTTGAGAAAACATTTCAAAAGCACATAATAATCTTTAGTATCGATATTGCGTAATATTATATCAATTGAGAAAATATATGAACATGTAAATTATGCTTTTTACTAGCAATGAATATTTACTAGAGGCTGATTACTTAACTTTTTGCATATATATAAAATCAATGAGGTATGCTTTTATTTTTCTTCATTTACGTCACTCTGTATATACACAATGAATTATTGATACCGCTATTTATACTAAGGGGGAAACTGTAGATGCTTAAGCCGTACACTCTATGGGCCTCTTTTTAAAAAATGGAAATAATGTCTCAAAGGATGTTTTTATATCAATATATGACAGACAGACTCAGAAAATGAAATTATTTGTAAAATCATTTAATTAAAAAAAATCGTTGATGGAAAAATAAATAAAAATGAATCACAGTTATATGTAAAATCCAGTTTAAAAATACTAAAAATTTCACTGTAGACAAATAAAAATTTAATTTCTTCTTTTCCAAATGTTCTAGTGCTTCCAACTAAAAGACAAAAAAAAAAAATTAATAAAGATACCAGAGCATTAATTATGGAGCTTCTGACCACAATTTTTAGGTCTTAATGTTTCTATTCATTTTCTTTTTAATCAAATTTTCGTTGTTTTAAGAAGCGCTAAGAATAAGCCAGGCACATGCTACTCCCCCTTCCAAAGTGATGACTATGAATATAAATATTTCACATAATACTTAAGATAATTAATGCTGACCCAAAGTTTATAAAATATATTTCTTCTTATTTCATAGTTATAAACGTTTCACAAAATCAAAATTTTTATTTACAAAAATATTCTTCAAAAAAAAAAAATTTAATGCCGAGGGTTATTTTTTTCTTTTCCCCCAAAATACCGAAAGTCACACATTTAACATTTAAAAATGGGGAATATGTTCAAAAATCTTTCTGAATAACGATAATACAATAAAAAATCGAAGGAACTGTATGTTATTTCTAGAAATTAATCTCTCACGCACTTCACCGAGGTTCAAAATTAGGAATACCGTCGCTAGAAGCTTTTGTGTTGTTTGGATGTGCTACATGAATATTAAACAACCAATGATACATTATTAATTCCTACAGATAATCATTTTTAACATAAAGAATAGGAAAAAAGTATTGAGCAATAAAACCAATCGATTTTCGAAATATTCTTGATACCGGAAGTTGAAATCTACATAAAATGTAAACACGATATGATTTGTTATGTAAAAAAACACATTTAATTTATGCTTGTCTTTATTTATGAGTCATTCTAAAATAAAACGAAGAAAAATTCCACTAAAGAAAAAGACAATGTTGTTGACTTACAAAAAGAAAAAAAAACAATAATAATAAGCATCAAACATATTTAAAAAACTTTTTAGGGATAAAAATGCTTGGAGCAAAAATATAATTTAATACTTTTATTGCCATGCTACTAACAAGGCTTTCACGTGTCACTGGTGACACGCGGACATAGGTTATGATTGCAGGTTAAATAATATAATTAAGATTTTTTTGTATTTAACTAGTAAATTATCAGCAAATGTGTAGAAGGTTAGCTACTAGAAATAAACAATATAAAGGATTCCGAATTACATTGAGACATTATAAGTATGAGAGAATGAGAATGGTTATGAGTATATAAAAAAAGAAATGTACGTTAATAACTTTTCTTAGTTATTTAATATTTAATAAGACATACATATGTGCAGGAATATTTCCCTATTTACTATACACTAAGAAAACTTTCCTTCGTATCTTAGATGTAATGATTCTATTTTAAAATTAAATTTTTTCAAGATACTAACGAGTCGTTTGCTGTAAATGTGTTACATTAACCTTAACCGTAACTGTCATCAGGACATACATGTCTCAGGTTTTAACTGATTGAATACAGGCTTGTAAAAAAAATTGAATAGTAAATGTGGCTTCTCTGAGAGCTTGTAGCGGTACATCTATATAGCAGTAACTACCTCCGCACCACGGTGATCATTTTGGTGTAGTGGATAAGTTACTCGCTTCGATCCAAAGTACTGGTTCTATCCTACGGATAAGAGCGCCACTTCATTGTGACCCGACGTAGCGCACTTCATTGGTGACCGGACTGAATCAGAAAGACGCAACGTTCTGAACTGTCGTGGCGCCATCTACCTGCAAGCAAAGTCGTCAAAACTCACTTGACGCAGCAAAGTCGTCGAACCCTCTCGACGCAGCAAAGTCGTCGAACCTCTCGCGCAGCAAAGTCGTCTCACATATGACGCAATGAGCAAAGTCGTCTCACATATGACGCAATCAACAAAAAGCCGTCACAACTCATGACGCAGCAGCAAAAACTCTTGATTAAAACAAATACGTCGTTCGTTCGCCTCCACCGACTCACTGGTGGGTGTATGTAGCGTACCATCTATATAAGCCAGTAACTACCTCGCACACGGTGATCATTTTGTGTAGTGGATAAGTTACTCGCTTCGGATCCAAAGTACCTGGTTCTATCCTACGGATAAGAGCGCAACTTCAAGCTATTATGTTTGAATGGTAAATGGGGTCGGAAGTTGGGAGAAAAATCATTGTTAAAGGGTTAAGGGGTTATTTCCGGTGGTTCCTTTTCAAATGTAAATACTAAAAAGGAAAGTAATTTTGCAGAACATTTATAAAACTAAACTGCTTATGTATGTTAAATAATTTAATCAAAAAGTGGGATAATCACACAATTACATTCAGATAAAAGCTTCAAATTCGAGAATAAATTTGAAGCAATTTTTTTACTGAAAAAGTTATATTTTAATTTTAAGGAATGTTTTTTGTGGCTATATTCTAGCCAATTTTTTGTACATGTATTAATAGAAATTTTTAAAAAAAAGTATCAAAGTATTTGGCAGAAAAGGGGGGGGGGGAAATGCCTTGACATTTTTAATGTAGATAAACTAGTTATTTTTTCTTTCTGAGATAAATCAGTTTAAAGTTTTTATTAGCTATTGAAATAAGAGTAAATCGAACATAAAAAAGTCATGATAACTCTTCCTTTTTAAAAAAAAAATTTAGTGCTTTCAAATTTTGTGAGATAATAGAAAAATTCATAAAAATATAATTTAGGCTGCAAAAATTTCTTATGATTTTTTGATCAATTTTTGTCAATTGAATCGTACTGTGTGTCTCCTTACAGCATTTATAGAAGTTACTCATTTATACAGATCTAAAAATTATTCTCATTAAAGCGTAAATTATTTACTATCGAAAAATATTTCCATCATTTATTATGAATATACTGATAAATCGAATTTCAAAATTAAATGAGTGAATTAGATGTTGAACGTAGCAAATATTAATTACAATGGGATCAAACTTTATCTTTAAAGATAAATAAAACTTAATAAATAGAGAGTAAAATTTCCCCTTAAATAATAGAAGACGATGAAACAATTCGGAGCCGAATATAAACAAATATTTGAAAATGCAGTGTTTAACTAAATGTTATTACACGATTAAACAAAAATATTACTAAATTTTGTTTTCATTCAAATATATTAATTTGTATATAGTACAATAAACACCACCAAACTATTTAAACGTTTTTCATTTCAAATTATGGAACAGTGATGCGAATATGAAATAATGATTCATAAACGATGGAACTTTATATACATAAGATTAATAATTATTTCTATATGAATTCTATAATTAAAAATAATTTTCAAAGATTCAAATTTAAGAAGTTTTTCACACTAAATTGCATTCTTTAAACGATTTTTTTAAAGTAAAATAATAATAATAATAATGATAATAATCCATGCAAAATTATTCTGTGTTTAAAATTAATTATTCTTTTTCATATTTAAACTCTTAAATTATATTTTAATACAACATTGCATTATTGATTTTTAAATAAAATTATATATTTTTTGTTAAAAATTAATTTTTTAGTTATTAAGAAGTTATTAAGTAGTTATTAAGAATCAATTTTTGAGTTATTTATATTTTACTTTTACATGACGAAGTTCTAAATAAAAAGTCAGACTTACTCGTGTTTTAGAACTGTAGTCTTACAGCAATGATAATTCTTTGAGTTCAAATCTGGATTAAAAGTTCTTGAGTAAAAAAAAAAGAATGCTTCGTTTCTTGAAATTCTTTGGTTAAAATCGTCTGATAATGAGTAAATACGGATTGCCAGTAATCAGGATGGAATTATTATTTTGATATCTTTAAAAAGAAATTCTTAAAAACTTATGAAAGAATGTCCAAAATTAAAATCTTGCAATCATTAAAAAATGTTCAAAATGATTCATTCGCAATTATATATACGTAACAAATAAAATCCATTTAAAGAAAATGATCCAAAAAAATATTTAAGTTATTGCAGCTCAGTTATTTGTGCGTGTTCAAAAGTAGACAAAGCATTTCAAATCACAGCCATTTTGATCCATTTTCTCAATTATATTCACAGTTAAATTGCTTCCAATAATTCTGATTGAAAAAAAAATTTCGGTAATTTTTTTTTCTTTTCAAATCAATTATAAAAGTTTGTGCTCATTAGTTCGAGCTTTAAAACTTAACAAGGGGGGGAAAGGTCAATATCGAACAAACGGAATAGTCTTCACGCCCAGTCCAGTAGATTGTTGCCACTAGAGCGACATTTTCTCCTCTGTCAAAAATCGTCTGCCAAAATTTTCAGAAATCAAACGTGTTTAAAATCGGTTACCAGGCTTATTCTTCGAAATTATACTTTAATCTCACAGTTTCCGCAAAAAACACCAACTATTTCATTTATACATCGTAATCTATAAATTCCTTCCAACAGCTGACTGATAGCTTCATCCTCAGTCGATGGTTGAACCGGAAATGCTATCGCTATTATATGAACGAGAATTATAATGTTATATTATAGAGAGATACTATTTTTAACACTGGCTGTGCAGACCGTTACCATGGTAACAACCAGTTGAGTTACCATGGGAGTCAAAGCATCTGAGGAAACCTGTGTTGCGACGATTCGCAAGGAATTTTATATTTTGCTATAATTTAAAAAGAGTTAAAGAATATAGCATATCATGTATATCATATAGATTTTTTTCGTCTATGTATTCATGTTTCTATTGTCATACTCTCACGAATGCGAATAAAAATTATATAACGCCAAAAATTTAGAGAAGAGTTTCTAAGGTAAACCGTCTCCGTCCCGGTTATATTTCGTCCATTTTGTCAAATTTATTGATCAAGGTGATAAAATACACAACTGATTCGTACTTTCAATTTTACGAAATTAATTTTCATTTGGTACATTTTGTAAATTTGTACGTAAACAGAATATTTTTAAAATTATATATTAAATCTTAGTCTAATATTAAATTTCACAAAAAATATGTATTCTTATATATATTTTAAATACAACAGTTAACACAATTACATACACAATGAGATTTTTAGTGAAAAAAATCAGTTAACACAGAAAATTAAGAAATCAATTCGCAAAATTTACATACTTAATACTTATAATCTTTCGGATGAAATTTGAATATTTACATCATGAATACATTTTAAATATGATAAAGCAATGTAAAGGATGGAATGAAAAAGACATAAAAAACATGTTTAAAGATCTCAAAATCTTAATATATTATATATATGTATATAATTGTTGGTCATTTACTTCGTAAGATAACACAAGGAGGCGAATAGTGTCCGAATATTAAAATATAGATAGATTCCAAAAGTTTTATTCATGAAATCAAAATTTTACTGTAAGATATGTAAATAAGCTTTCGAACCAAGTGCAAGAAATACAAAATTCATAAAATTTTAAAAGTAAATGTTTTTGTTAAATTTCATAAGTAAGCGAAATAATAATGCCTTTAAGAGAGAAATTAAGTTCATTTTCAAGTGCTGGTTTCGTATTTCTTTATCTTTTTCGATAGAGTACTTTTTAAGCAATGTTCCTTTTATTTTATTCCTATATTCTTGAAATGAAGCTTTAATGGAACGAGAGTGCTTTAATCCTCACTTAAAATGGAATATATTTTGAATACAATTAATAAAAGTCCAGAAAAAAGTATATTGAATATGTTACATCATCAAAAATATGCTTGTTTTATAAATGCATTTATTAACAAATTAAATAATATCAAATTTATGCAACCGCTACGAAAACTGTTTTTAAAAAAAACTCTGTCCTTTATTGAGTCACAAGCAATCTACATTATAGCTTTCATTTTTCCTCTTTTTTCCAGAAATTTTTTTAACTTTACTGTACATCACATAATGAGCGCCTGTAATGTTTAAAAAGTTAAAAATAAACGTTCGGTGAGATTTTCAAAGAACACCTAAGGGATTAATGAGAATCGAAACTCATCATGCCATTTAAAAATATATATAAACTTAAGAATATTTTTAAGCTGAAATTGCTGTTATGAAAATCATAAGTGAAATTGTGAAAATCCAGAATAATTGCCTAGGATTATACGAATACAAATTATTTTTCTCCAAAAAATAGACTGAATTAATTAATCCTTTAAGCAAAGGTCTGTCGAGCGATAAATGTATCATGGATATTTCTTAGTATAGAACTTCTGGAACAATGCCTAAAGTGCGATTTTCCGAAATTCAAATCTATCTCAAAATTTTCATGTAATAGAAATTAATTTTAGCACTTTAACTGGTTTGCCCGTACACCGTACGGGCTACCGTAAGCTGACTGTAACCGGTTTACCCGTACGCTGTACGGGCACCGATATTTTCTTTTTTCTATCTTTGATTTGCACATATTTTTAATTCGTAAAGTGAGATAGAAATGCTAGTGTTTTTAAGAGAGATATAGTTTGCCCGTGGTAGTGAAATACTTCTCATCCGGGATTTTCTTTGTAGTGAAGGCGGGAATTTTTCAATTAGGCAAGAATTTAGATTCTTATTCGATAAAGAACAGGGATTGACAATGCAATGTGCAATTTGTTACTTGAGAAGAAATAAAAAAAGGAAAGATAATCCAAAAAGGCAAATATTATTTCTGTCCCCATTCCAATGTTAGAATTACATCATACTTCAAATTACGTTGGCAAATATACCCCCCATGCACACACACACAAAACCCTCAACTGTTTAAAATGGAGGTGTGAACATGAATTTTTTTTTTTTTTTTTTGTAAGTATGAGAGAAATTATTTTTAAGATACATAAAATATTCTTCATAGCATGCAGAATGTACTTGTAAAAAAGCAAGCATTAAAGGGTTTTTTTGGGGAGGTGTTCCACTATTATAAATTAAAAGATAGTGAGTGAAAACTCTTTGAATTGAAAATTGAAATAAAATTCTCCCATTTTCGCATTCCGCGTTAAGTAGTATGTTTAGTTATATGCAAGGGAAAAAATGTGCTTTTTTGGGGGGAGGGATCATTTTAGGCAAAAATTTGACCGTTGAAGGGGTTAAATAAAAAGATAGCTTTTATTTCAATATTTGTTTGTCGTTTTTGCGTTAAGGCTGTCTTCGCGTAATTTTAAAGAATAGTACTCGAGTTAGTAGTGGCGTAACGTACATCCCGCAACCCCCGCATTGCGGAGGGGCAAGGATTCTAGAGGGCCCAAAGCTTGACTGACGCTAAGTTCGTATTTGGACTTGGGGCCCAAAACCTGAGCTAGCAGGGGGGTGGCCTAATATTCTCCGTTACGCCACTGTGTGAATTAGGAATATTTTTTTTAATTCCTACTATTGTTCACACTCTCCCTATATTTATCTATTTATATATATTTTTCTTGTTCAAATTTTTAATCGTTAATAAAATACTTCTTATTCATCCACTCAAGTTCAAAAACATTTTTTTAAACTTGTAGTGGATGACACTTGTTGTTAATACAGTTTTATCAAATATTAATTCATTAATTTAATTAAATAAAAAATGTGAACAGTAGCAAACAAAAATAATAGTCCAACACCATATAAAAAAGGAAAATTGCTCGTTGTGTCTCTGAGCCAAATGGAAAGAGCGTTGGAATTCTAATCCAAAGATCGTGGATTGGAATTCCACCTGGAATGGCCTTTTTTCTGAGAACCTGATTTCGTTTTTTCTATATAATTGAAGTGAAACTTCTTTGCTCACGGAGTGAATGGGAAATTTGCCCGGTTTTACGTAACAGTGAAAAAGCGAACGGAAGTAGTGATCCCCTCCCCATCGCCCCGAAACGTCGCCATGGTGAGGAGGTAGCGAGCGGGAGGAAAAGAGAAGGGGGGGGGGTCACCTTGTGACTCACGTCATATCCGTGAAAAAGTTAGACGATTACTACGGTGGTATGAAGTGGGGTATCTTGTATTTGGACTGAAAGCGTTTAGGTATTGGAGATATTAAGCGAGTATGCTACTCGTAACAAACTCGTGTGGCGTGTTTTCGTAGTTTTTATGTAATAAACGTGCCGTTTTCAACGAATAAACGCACCCAAAATATTACCATTATATCGCTCTCCCCGTTACGGGAGTGTCTGGGACATTGTGCATATG
Organism: Trichonephila clavata; assembly: GCA_019973975.1. Lineage (NCBI taxonomy): Eukaryota > Metazoa > Arthropoda > Arachnida > Araneae > Nephilidae > Trichonephila > Trichonephila clavata. The sequence continues at coordinate 106,612 of BMAO01038409.1, forward strand.
TCACTAACGTTCTCGCCAAAATCACTACGGAGAGCGTCTTGTAAACAAACACAGTGACTTCTATGAGTGATGCATTAAATTTATATTATTAATTTTTATTTCCATTGAATTAAAATTAATTCTGGTCAGAATGCCTAGAACAAATGCAAAAAGAGGAAAAAAGTTTCGTGAAAGGGGGAAAAAAAGGAAAACTAGCAGCAAGTCCAGGCAAAAGTCTATATATCACCAGGTAGTTCTATCGCAGCTTTTATCATCTTTATCCATAAAGTTTTAGTGTTGTACACATCAGAGATTGCTGCAATCATTAGATCCGATGATGATTAAAAGCCGATTATCTAACTGGAGACCTTAATGTTAATTTTGCTTCAGAAGAAGCAAAGCCACTCATTGAATTCTTGAAACAGACACTGAATTTGGCAATGAATACTGATTCTAGAGAAGGAAAAACAGTATACGGAACCACGATTGATGCAGTTTTCTCACATTTTCTTGATTGACTACAATCGAGGATTTTTATATACTACTTCAGTTACCACACACCTATTGTGTCTTTCTTGGAAAATGATGATGCAGAAAATTGAATAAAAATATTTTCATTCAATAATTGAAGTTCAAATTTTATTTGATTAAAGTAAGTTCTCTCAGCAGTTTAATGTAATTAGATGTATTCCTGAATTTGCGGCCAACGTCGCCAAAGAAGTTTCACCTCTATTACGTGGCTTTCCACGTTATCTTTTTTTTTATTGTAATAATTAAATTTAATTAATGAATAAACAGTAACAAACAAACAAAAAATAGTTCAACACCATATATAGAAAGGAAAATTGCAAGGAAATCCCTTTTTTATTTTGCATATACATATTTATATTAAGTGTAATTAGTTAATAAAAAGTAACTAAAATAAATTTTTTCTTTGTTGACCTAAGTAGTAATTAATTTTTTTTATAGTACTTGCTCAGATACAAAGAATTCAAACGTTAGTACTACATTCAGGCTTCGCTTTCCAATAGAGCGCAGCACATTTTATCCTATCCCTTATTTTTATCTAAGCTGATCCATTGTTTCTAGTACAAAATGTGTATTTACAGAATATTTAGAAATTTTAAAAAAGTTGTATTATAAACAGATGTATTAACTATAATGTTGAAAATTTTAATGACAATGCGTTGACTTTAGACTGGCCGCCAAAATCTATTTGGCACAATTTCAAGCCAAAAACGAGTGGCGTACCGATATCAGATTAGTTCCTTAAAATTTTAGTATTGTTGACGATTTAGTTATTTCAAGTGTACTAAAATATTTTAAGGGAAATAATTTCCGAAAATTTAATTAGTTTTCGAAATTGGATAGTTGTACGAGAAACTAAAAAGCGCCAGCTACCACATTGATGACTGGACGTGACTTTTTTTATTGTATTTCAACTAGGGATACGCTTTGAATTTTGCTCTCAGAGAGAGTATCCTAAAATAATATTTTTGAGAGCACGTATATCGTTCGCCTGAATGCTTCCCTGGTTAAATCCAATATTAGTTCACACCTTTGGCAAAGGAGAGAAAAAATTGTACCATGGTTACGATTCTTTATGCAATACGACGAAAATAAATTCCAAAATTGGTGATAAATAAAAGGTGTGGTTTAAAATAAGATTCATGTATATAGATTACTATGTAATAAAATGCATGCTAAAAAGATTTAAAAATAATTAAAATTCCTCTGGATCCACATTTTTCCTCCTCTAATATTTCTTAAGCGTACATAAATCCGATTCCAGATAAACTTGGTTATCCTTTTTGTCCTTTGGGTGACCTTTATTAGCATTATGCACTAGTTTAGGTGAGAGTAGAATTTTCAATGGATTAACATTAGATTCACGAATTCAAAATGACCGGTAGACGGAATCTTAATTCGCCTGCTTACATTTAATATGTTTAAGTGTTCCTATTTAAATAAATTTATAAAAAATATATATAAATTGCTTTTATAATAATTTAATTATTAAGGAATTTGCTTTCATAGAAATTGATTTCGAAGTACATTAATATCCATCTACAAAATTTCCGGAATAGGTCAATTACAAATTATTAAAGAAAACAACAATAATTTAATCTTATAAGCCTTCAAAGTACTGTCCACCTGCATCCATACACTTGTTCCAATGTTTGTATAACAATTCATAATACTCCTGGAATCTATTTTTTAGAAGTCCTTCAGCTTCTTCGTAGCTTTTTCAATCACCTCATCTGAATCCACAAAGCGATCTCTTTTCAATTTTATTTTCATCCTTCGAAATAGGTAAAAATCCGCTGGTGCTGGCATCGTTTCCGTATACTTTCTTCAAAATCTCTGGCGTTTCAGAAGGAGATTTCTCTAGAAAAAAGTAGAAAGTAATGTTTGCACGCTACTCCAAAAACGATATTGCACAATCCGATGAATGAGAAATTCGCTCTGTCAGAAATTATCTGCAACTAACGCCGACAGTTCAGTAAAGGAATTCCAGATGAATGTGTGTTTTCCTTATTAATGCTGCCCCCCCCCAAAGAGATATTTCCCCTCCAACGAACACCTGCGTGAATTTAGGTGACCATCATTCCAGGAATTTTTTGACTCTCTCTTAGGTAGTATATATATGTATATATAAATATATATGTTATATTCCTGGCGAGTTGTAATGATTACTGTAATGAAATGACAGGGAGTGGCCATTGGTAATGCTGTCTTTTAGATTGATCATATTTTAGATGTGTGTGTTTGATGTTCTGTATTTATGGTATTGATGAGGCAGTTTTGTGGTTGGTTAATCCGGTTTTTTTTTTGTAGATTGAACATGCAGAGTCACATAAACATACATGGACAGCACCACAAAGAAAACACACAACACTGAAGTATACACACGCCAGCTGTAGCCGATTACATGACGAAGGACAAAGAACAAGATGATGGATTTTCCAGAAATCCTATATATCCGATTTCTTGGCCAAGACTGCGGCTGAGGAGGGGGTGAGCCCAATTAGGTCTCTTACGCTTAGCGAATTATCCTCCCTTAAGAAGATTGAGTGAGTGAATATTAACGTCGCACTGTTTAGCTACACGAGGGCTTTTGGCGACGGTCCGCGTAATTTTGAACCATGTTCAAGTGACGCAGAGGACACATGAGCTGGCACCCCCTCTCCTAACTACCACACCACACCAACGGGAGGACGCTTGAGCTCTCGACAGATTTAACGTGCATCTCTCCCCATGACACACTAGCCATGATTCGATGCCTAGATCACTTGGCTACCACGGCCACTTAAGAAGATTGAACTCAATCAACTTGGAAGAACTCCTCCTAGTCATCCTTGGTACTTCAGAAGAAATCCAGGTTCATTCAGACTTATGCCTGTTAAATATGAGATTGCCTCCTTGCACTTTGTGAGCGGACATATAAAAATTCTCACTTTTCGTCAGGGTTAGAAGATATTTCCCCGGAGTGCTACAGGTGTTATTCCGAGAGCTGGTCTCCCCTGCCCATATCTTGACTTGTTTGGGTTTTTAAAAGGACGAAATCTTTCAGTACCCTCTTCTGTTTTTGGAATTTCTAGAACGTTTTTGGAACTTTTGGAACAAGAACTTTTTGGAATATTGCTAGACAATCTGGGATAAGCAACAACAACAACAACAAAATTGACAGGCACTTTTCTTTTGTTGAGTAGGAACACACTAAGAGCGGGTCTTGCGAAAAATTGCCTTCCAAGGACGTTACAGACAAAAATTCCCGTTTTTGAACTATTAGAACTACAGACGTAAAACTTGGTATGCATGTTTCTTTTGTTGAATAGATATAGAACAATGGGCTTTGTGGAAAATGACTCCCAAAGGGGAGGGAAGTACGGGGACGTTAAAGATAAATATGCTTCCATTTTAGAAATTCAAGTCCTGCCCTTTTTAAATCAAAAGGTAAAGATTGTAAGAATGTTTCTGAATACAATTGAAAGTTTAATGCCAGATAATAATAACTTAAAAACAGTATAAAGCCATACAGTATCATGAAATACTCAGAAAAGTGGGGGATTATCGGCTAGTATATGTATATATATATAGAGAGAGAGGGAAAATAGCTTATATTTTATATTTCAAAGAACCTAAAGTATTTTATTCCTTAAATGTTCGAATGTTTAAAATAATACAACAAATAATATAACTCGAAATAAATTACCCATGATAATGTATGCATAAAACCGAATACTGAGCTATTTGTTTAAAAAATTTTAAAAATTAGAAAAGTACATTCATTTGCATGCAAGTGCCTTTTGATGAAAGAACTCTAATGAAGTAATTCTGTTAACTAAATAAGATCGTTTGTGAGTGTTTAATAAAAAGGTTTGTACACTTAAATTGTGTCCCTTGAGACAAAAAACGAAACTTGAAAAATGCACTTGAGCTATTTTGTAGGGGGGTGGGGGTGAAGAGATATTGAAAGTGTTACGCGAACATTTTCCATTTTCTTTTCTTAAAAAATAAACCCCAAAGCACGTATACGTACTTAATTCTTTCTCAGCAAAGATAGCATCTCTAAGGGCTATTTTTATTTGGAAATAAATGAAACAAGAATTAGCTTTCTAAAAACAAAAAGATAAAAAAAATTGTCGATTGTGATAGTGCTGATGTAAAATTTTACATTGACTCACTATTTTTTTGTTAATGCTAACTACCGTATAAATCACACTGTATGATTCATTTAAATTTCTTTTTCAGTTTCCAAAAACACACAGTCTCTGTTTCCTTTTTTTTTTTTTTTTTTTTCATATTATTCATTTTGATTCTTTACATTTCATGCAATCATTACAATTTCCGCAGATGATTTTTTTTAATTCTAAGATTTTCATCTTTTAGCCTCAATTTCGTAATTTGCTTCTAAGTTAACATAAATAGAATTCTTAAATTTTTTAAATTTCTTTCCAGCTTGAAAATTTTGCATACTTTCAAGATTTAAAAGCGACAATTTCACAAATAGAATTTTATATTCATTAATGTTTATATTAAATGAAAAATCATAATAATATTATTAAACTTATTTGTCTTCTGTAAAACATTAATACATACAATATTTTAAGAATAGTATAAATAAGATTTGAACTCAGTATTCCACAATATATCATTCTAAATAAAAACTACTCTTTCAACAAAAGAATGGCCGTTGTATTTGAATTTTTATAGCGTAAACTCACAGTCGGCATTCCTTTTTGTCGAATCGTAGTGATATGGTGTCGAATGGTGGCACAAGGAAAAAATGAACGAACATGTGGAAAAAATGTTACAATTAAGTGATTCTCGTAATTCAAAATCTCGAAAAAAAAAATTTAAAAAAATAAAAAAAAAAAAAAAAAAAAAAAAAAAAAAAAAAAAAAAAAAAAAAAAAAAAAAAAAAAAAAAAAAAAAAAAAAAAAAAAAAAAAAAAAAAAAAAAAAAAAAAAAAAAAAAAAAAAAAAAAAAAAAAAAAAAAAAAAAAAAAAAAAAAAAAAAAAAAAAAAAAAAAAAAAAAAAAAAAAAAAAAAAAATTCGAAAAGAAATTACATTTAAAAAAATAATTACTAAAATTAATGTTCCTTTACTGACTCACATACGTTTGAAAATTAAACAGCTAAATTTGAATCAATTAATTGTCTAATGTTGCTACTAAAGAGATAAATATTAATAAGTATTTGAAAATCTATTTGCTGCTGAAGTAAAGCGATTATGTACGTTAAAAATATTAATTATTGTATTTAAGAGATTTTATTTTTTGTAACCCTATTTCTTTGTTAATGGGAACTGCTATATTATTGTTATATAAACATAAATAAATATTAATTAAGAATCTCACACTAAAGTATGGTTAAGAAAAATAACAAGTAAGAAATGTTGCGAGATTGCTTAAAAATATTCGGGTTTGGGGATTCATTCCCTTCTTCAAATTTCTGATTCAGTTAAATAGCTCGTAATAAAGATAAGCACACGAAAAAAATTTTTAAAAAATTAAATAAATGACGCTTTTAAGTATTAGGACTTACGTAATCCACATAAATTAAGATCTCAGGACTTTTATCAGATTGGCCGTGCTAATAGTCTACGAAATACGATTCCTTTAAAAACTAAGTACTTTTAGTTAACGAAGCGATGCTCGATAAAAAAACAAGAATTGATCAGGACAAATAGTTTTATAGATTTACTCTTTCCTACGGCAAGCTGGAAAAATTCTCACAAACCCTACGTGGGCGTTACTCTTTCTCTTACAACACTCTTAAACATTCCACCTTCCAGGAAGTTCGGAGTGAACGATCTCAAACCGATACAGTACGGTCAGCTAAAATTTATATTCGAGGTTGAAATCTAAAGTCAAGTCAAAAGTAGGTGCCTCATAGGTTATTTAATCTCCATGTCATTCCCGGGAATACAAAAAAGTACGGAAATCTTACGATTTCCCGGGAACCCGGGTTCTCAGGAAAGAAACTCTAGTGCAGGAATGGCAAACTAGTGGCACACGTGCCATCAATGGCACGCGACACAATATTTTAGGCACACCAACGATCTAAACATTTTGCATTTTATTTCAAAATAACTAACACTATGAAGTATAACGAACAAACACCAGTGATCGGTTGCGGAACGGCTGGGAGCACACTCTTTTGTTATTGTCTTGCCTTAGTTATGTCGTGGAATGCAGTTGCTAATGATGCAAAATTTGTCTACGCATAGCATAGTCAATTTCGTTGATACAACTGTAACTGTTTGTGTTATATTTAAGATTTTTAACTGTTATTTAACTTGGCTAGTTCAGCAAAAGAACAAAAAGTGCAAGATAGTAAGTGTAACAGAGGACTTCAAACTTATGAATCTAGAATTATGGCATTATTAGTAAAGGTGAGAAGTGGTGTGTGTTTTATGCTCTTGAACAGTGATGTGCAGAGCACCGTTTGTGCAAAACGGTATTTTGAAACAAATCAGTAATCCTCTTGTCATAAAAGTGAGCCACAGCAAAAATAATTAATTGCTTAGAAACCATTTGGTAGATATGTGACTCCAATTCAGCATGCATTCTACTAAAAATTACATCTTACAATCCTAATACAAGTTATTTGTCATCCAATTTGCAACAACAGAAGTCACACTAATGTACTTTAATTTACACGTATAACTAAAACGTCTACAACTATACAGTGCAAAAAGAATTTTCTCGTAGTGAATAAAGGTTTTGAGTTTCTAGTATTTAGCTTTATGATTTTACCAATAATCACAAGTCAAAATTATTTGAAGGCACGTCTATATCTCATTAAACACTTCTTTAGAAAAAATGGCTCGTTGATCCATAAAGGTTCGCCACCCCTGCCCTAGTGCCAACTCATGTGTCGTTTTCGTATCTTGGTTGGAAATTAAGAAGTGCATTGCCAATATTCTTTTTGTTGCCTCGTTGCTTGTTACCGTATAACAAATAAATCAGTTCTTTAAAAGCGAATAAATGAAGATGAATTGTTTTAATAACTGTTACCATTCGTCAAAATAAGTCTAAATTTAAGAAAATGTTATATATTTTTACAAAAAGTGTGAATTTTAACGAAATATAAAGAAAAAATTTGGCAAAAACATGTCGAATACTTGTTTGCTGATATTTGTTCAAAGATTTATATCCAGAAAAATTTAGAATCAGTACTCGGGATATTCAAAAGGAATCGAATCTGTTGTTGTTACATTTGGCTTTATTGGAAGGATCAATCCAAAAATATAAAACAGCTCAAGTATCACACAAGAACAATGATAAGTAATAAAAAAGAACAAACATTTAAAGTAAAAACCAGGACAAATTAACATTGGAACAAAAGAAAAAGTTAAGAATTTGAACAACAGAAAAATAAGCATAAGAGATGTAGTCTTTACAAGGAGTTCATGAAAGTTCTGGCATTCCAGTACAGTTTGTTTATCTCACCATGTTCTTGAGACTGTTTATATAGTTCTGAGCATGTAAGAAGATGCTCTGGATTCATAATGCCCGAATTACAAATTTGGTAAATACTAGATAGAAGGCTGCATACATTATTAAGATGATGTGATCTGAAGTTTGCCACAGTCTCTTTACGGGCTCTTGACAATTTTCATGATATTTAGAGTTGTAACACACGGTATAGTTCCAAGACCGAAATGTAGGTGCCCCCATTACAATATGGGTTTGGACAGGAAGTGTGACTGTACGAAACACTGTAGTATCGTCAGAGAGAGTTTGGATCTGGACAAGCGTGCGTTCCCTGTTTCGTTGTCCAATCCTGGACTTTGTAAACTTTACTTATTTTCTTTAAATGTTTGTCTTGTAATTGTCTAAGTGTCTGTCCTTTGTAACTGTGCTATCTTATGTCATTAAATATATTAATTCACCCCGAGATTCTATTAATTACTTTGGTTACCCCAAGTAATGACGTAAGCGGCAGTTACAGAGTCACTTAGATTAGAATACGTGCATAGAATTGTTTTAAGAATATTATTAATATAAAAATTATTTAAATGCAATATTTTGGCAAAAAATTAACTTAGAGTGACCTATTTTCTAAACGTTCTCCTTTTATGAAAAATGCTTCTAGAATAATAATATTTAACTTATATAAAGTAAAAACTTCTCCAGAGGTCCTGAGCTACGATTTTTGAAAAACTCACATTATTTTCAGAGTTACTACCAATTTTGTGAAATAATTATTGACGTTTTTTTCCTTAAAATTTCCACCCTCTGTTGCATTATAATATGGATAAATCCACTTCTAAGTTCTAGATTTCAAATATTCTAGTTCAGGCTCTGTACAGAAGTCTGAGCTATATACAGGCCAAATATTATTATTATAGAAGCATTTTCCATAAAAGGAGAGTTTTGAAAATGGGTCCTTCTATGTTAATTTTTTGTCAAAATATTGTATTTAAATATTTTTTTGTTGTAATAACATTCTTAAGACAATTTTATACACGTATTCTAATCTAAGCTACACTAAATATCATAAATAGTATTCATTTATACGATTTTGCAAAATCCCGGTTCCGAACGTAATCGGATACCTTACAATGAGGAAGAGTTTATTCAAAATTTGTAGAAAATCATGGCAAAATTCAAAACACTCTACACATCAAATTCTACAACTCACATATTTAAATCCTTTTTTAGGTAACATATTAAAAACAATGATGAAGACAATGAGCTAATATCTAAGATATATTTTTAATTACAAAAAAAGTTATGGCTCATCGTGCATTTTGTTATTGAAAATATTACAAAATCTGCCACTATTGATAAGAATAAACTACTAAAAAATTTAAAATACTATTAATGTTAGACCTAAATCCTTACTTCGACGCCTTTAATCATTACACTTTAAGTAATAAATATAAAAAAGTTTCAAGGAAATACTATTTGTTAGAAATCACAAAAAATACATTCTTACTTTACTAAAATAATGCTTTACATCTGATATTTAAAATTCCATACTTTAGTAGTACAGAAACCTTCTCTTTGTTCTGTACCTCATTAATTTTTTTTCCAGCTGCTCGCTTTTTTTCCCCTAGCACAATTTTGTAAATGACAAAGACTGCTTATTTGCAGTAGCGATGCGCTCATTGTCAAAGTTACTATACCGTTTGAATGTATAGCGACCGAGAATAATACCTCAACTCATTAAAAGTTCTTTTATACTAGAAAAACCACCATTAGCTACAGCTATGGGGCTCCTGAATGTAAAATCTGCAATTTGGCAAACGTTCAAACCAACGTTTACTACTAATCGCTTTGAAAACTAGATCAAATTATCGTGGCTTGCTAGTAGAGCATGTTTTAAATTAATTTTTAATTCGGGTTTCGTTTGTATTGGGTAAAATAATAATAAAGTAATCAATTTCCAGTCATTTATATGATATTTTCGGTTTCACTTTAATCTATAATATTTTATAATAGTCTCTGTACCTTCGCTTCTTTTAATCGTAGAAATAAAACAAATATTGAAGAACACCGATAAATAAGCCTTACATCTACATATAAATCAGGGTCAAAAAGTTCCAGGAATAAGTAAATTATAAATTATTAAAAATAGAACAGTAATTTGCTCATATTGGCTTTCAAAGTACTGCCCTTCTGAATCGACACACTTGTTCCAGCGTTCGAATAACTGTTCAAAACATTTCTAGAATCCATTTTTGAGAGTCCTTCTGTTTCTTAGTCGCATTTTGGATCACCTCATCTGTATCCACAAAATGATGTCGCTTTAAATTCACTTTCAAACAGGTAAAAATCCTCTGGTGCTGGAATCGTTTCTGTATGCTTTTTTCAGCATCTCGAGCCTCTCAGAAGGTGATTTCTCGAGTAAAAACACAGAATTTGATGTTTGCACGCTACTCCAAAAACGATATATCAAAATCCGATGAATGAAATATTCGCTTTGTCAGAAATGATTTGCAGTTAACGCCAACAGTACAGGAAATGAATTCCAGACGGCTTTGTGTCTTCCTTATTACTGCTGCAAACCCCCGAAACAGATATTACACCTCTCACGAACACCTATGTGAATGTAGGGGACCATTCAGGGAACTTTTTGACTCTAGTACAGCGTTTCTCAAACTGTGGGCGAGACCCCTTGGGGTGTGATGACTCTACGCGGGGGCGCAAGCATAATGAAAAGTCATAAACATATTATTATTTTAAATATTATTAATTTACTGAAAGTAATTTAACTAAATGCACACACATTCTGGCATAATAAAAAATAAAATTTACATTTATTTTTATAAATGTATCTGTACTGTACAATGTATTTTATAATTAATTTAAATACTAAGTTAAGAGAAAAAGTTTAATAATTACCATAACCCCACAGGTTTTTCATATATAAAATTGTATATAAAAATTAACACTTTTTTTAATAATTTGTATTGTTCATAAATAAACTCTTAACTACCGATTAAAAGTTAGGCGAATCGCTCCCCAATGCCTTCGTTTTCCACGTAGGAGTGCATATGTGATACGTCGGGGGTATGGAAGAAAAGAAATAAAAATAAGCAAATTCTCTGAAATAAGTAAACCTTTCGCAAACACTGTCAAGGTCCTTTTATTGCATATCAAAGCCTTCGGAATAATCTTATGGATAGCAGTGTACAGAAAAGATTGCACTTCGGAAAGACGTATATATACGTCCGGGAAAAGTAACGCACGGGTTGAACGAGACGTATATATATTCGCCGTTGGCACTTAAGAGGTTTAAGTCGTATTGTAGCTTTAGCATCAAAGTATAGTATTATTAAATTTCTGCATTGTTAATTGTATGGAAGGGGGGTGCGATGAAAATTATGATTGAATGTTGGGTCGCAAATATTGAAAGTTTGAGAAGCACTGCTCTAGTAGTATATAAAAGAGAAAAGCACACAATTCACTCACTCATCACGAGATCTCCAAAACTATATGAGACTGAAGGAGGATTCGATCTCGGTACCTTCCGTTCCGTAAGCATGTATCTTACCCCTGGACCAAAATGAGTCTGGAGGCAGTCAGTGGCTTATATAGATACCACCGACGTGGCTCTCTAATTACGGTTCGGAGAGCCCCCAATCGAATGCACGAGCAATCTCTGATTCAGTAAGCTTCCAGTCGGCGAATGAGCGTGTCGTAGAGCCAACAGTTTGCAAGTTATAACGTGACAAAATGTGTGCCGCCATAGAAAATCCGGCGAAATGTGAGGTGAAAGGAGTGATAAGATTTCTTTGGGCCAAAAAAACTGTCAACAGCGGATATCCATTGTGAATTGTGTGCCATATACGGGCCAAACATTTTGGGTGAAGGTGTAGTGCATCAATGGATACTCTTTTTCAAGGACGGGAAACCAAACATCCATGAGAAGTCACGAAGTGAAACGCTGTTCTATAGTGAGTTCTGAGCTCATCCGATTACCATCTAATCACTGCAATGAAGAAGTGACTTGGGGGACAGCATTTTGCTGACGATGAGGAACTTAAAAACGCTGTGACACATTGGTTTAAGTCGCAGGAGGCCACTTTTTATACAGAAGAAATTGGCAAATTGGTAAAACGGTACGATAAGTGCTTGAATAATTGGGGGACTATGTTGAAAAATAAAGGAGAGCTGTACCTTTTCGATATCTAAATAAATTCCCATTTCCCCCTTTGTCGTAGTTTGTTTTTTACAGCGATTCGGAGGTTACTTTCCGAATTGCCCTCGTATTATCTTTATCTTAATATTTATATCTAAATAAGAAAGGCATGGTCCAAAATTACGAGTCACTAATAGCCCTCCTGTTGCTTTAAGTGAGACATTAATAATCATTCATTCAATAAGTGAGACTGGTGGCTAGCTGGGATAATTAGAAGGGATTGAAATGTTCAGATATGGTTTTAAAACTTATAAAGGGCCTTGCATTAAATTTATAAACTTTTATTAGAACAAAAGTACCCTCTTAAATCTAATTTATCAGTTAACTCGTTCTGTAAGCGAATTAGATGCTTAGCAGAGCAGAAAACCCATTTTGCGTGGACTTTATTATTGCCTTATACCAAAAGTGTTTATTGTTATTTTAGTGTCCTTCAATATATTTAACTTTATAGTTGTGTGGTTTTGGAGTGGGGATGCCCGTTTCATGAGTCGTCGTCGACTTCCAAGGAGTGTTGCCAGAATCTAAGTAGGATGGTGTGGAGGAAAATTCCCCTTTTTATCCCGTTTTTGAGCTAACAGATGTACTGACTTGAATTTGGTATATGTTTCTTTTGGTAACCAAAGACTCGATGAAAACGAGTTTCGAGGGTTTTCAAGGGGATAAGGTGGTGCGAATAGATTTTTAAAAAATTCCCACTTTGAACAGTTGTACCCATTGACTTGAAATTTGGTAAGTATGCTTGTTTTACTGAGAAGAGATCTGCTAGAAATGGGCTTTGGAGAAATCAACTTTGGGTGGTTGAGTGGAGTTACGCTGGAGTAAAAAATAATTACACTTCTGTTTTAGAAATTCTGTCCTTTTAAATCACGAGAAGAGGTTTGTAAGAATGTTTTTCAATACAATCGAATGTTTAATTTTAGGATTTAACGGTATCCGACTATTTGCGACAACTTTTTTTAAAAAAAGAGGAGACCCATGAGGATTTTTTTGTTGTTGTTTTTAGATTTGCTTTTAGTACATTTTAAGAAAGATATGCTAAAATTAAGAAGAAAAAAGAAGTTGTTACTAAAATGGGTAAAAAATTTAAAAAAAACATAAACGTGTCTGAAGGTTAAATAAAACACTCCTACTGTTATACAGAACATACACTAAAAATTTCAATTAATTATTTTCAAAAACTTTTTGAGCAATCACTGGCCCCGTTTGAGCATTTTCAAAAGCACACATTTCGAGTAAAACGCGTTTTAAAGAATGACATCTTGCTTAAAGTAATGGCATCTGCTTTTACTAAAACACTTTTAGATTTTTGTTCCAGTGAACGGAAAATAATAAACTTTGTATTTTATAAAGCTAGTAAGATGGCTCATAAAGTAAAATCATATTTTTTTCCAATTTTTGGCAAAATTCTCAATTTTAGGATAGTCGATACCTTAAATATCTCAATAATTTAAAAACAGAATATAATCATATAACATCCTGAAATACCCAGCTAAACGGCAAGTAATGGCTAACACTTTATAACTAATTACTTTATGCAAATCTGACTCAGCACAATGATACTTTGTGTATCAAACTACTTCTTAATAAAAAGAATTCTCAGAAAAATTTTCTATAATTTTCTTTATACTGATACCGGTGTTTTTTACAAAATTGATTTCTAAATATCTTCGAATATATTTATTTTTCATTTTAGCATGAAATGCACTTAGATTATTAAAAAAAAGAATGATTTTATGCAAAATGGACTTTTATATGTCATGCAATACTAATTCGTCCTTGGACGTGCATCTAGTTCAGTAGAGCACAGAAATCGATCATATTTATGCACACGTGCTTGTCGTGATCAAACTAGCAACAATGTATATAATAATGGTCTAAATAAAAATATATATTTATATCATCACAACGATATATGGTTATCAAAATCTATTGTGTAGGAACTAGTTTTGAGGGTGACATTTCAGAATTCAAATTGTAGATTTCAAATCGTCATTAAATATCTGGCTAGACAGACGGCTATTATCTTTACATTTATTCGATACAGGCAATTTTATTAATATATTGACTGAAAATTGGTGAATCATACATTCACTAAAATCACATTCAAATTTTAATATAGGGTTTAAAACTAAGGTACAAAAAAGCACGCTATAGTTAAAAGAAAAAACATCTGTTTATCTCAAAAATACCCAAATTTAAATTTTTAAATTATTAAAACTTATTTTTTCTGCCGTGCATTTGTTATGTTCCAGACAGAGTCTGTTGTAAAGAATTTAAAATTTAGCAGACATAATTTTTTGTGTGAACTATGCCAAGGCCACGCGCGTGTTAGTTGCCCAGCAACAGATTAACACTTAAAAACGAAGTATTTTTTTTTTACCATGCAAATATTTCGAATCATGTGAAAAAAATTACCAATTTTACTTTTAAATTAATTCATAAATTAAGATTAATTACGATGTGATAAAAAGTAATCATCTTTACACCTCCGAGATTGAAAATCTTAACGTTCAATAGAAAATAGAACATTTTTAATAGTGTTATGGAAATTCCATGTCTTAATATTATAACTTGGAAATTTCGTGATTATTTTTCGAATAGCCTTCCTTCTCTAATGTAATGGTTTTTGAAGTGGGATACACGTATCCCAGGGTGTACGTAAATGTGAGGTTTTCATACAGGCCGCTTTTTATTTCTTATTGTCAATAAAAGG